>CM046453.1:67863382-68071033 GCA_025506515.1 Flaveria trinervia
TCTCAGTTGGGACTTCCTCTCTCTCAGGCTCAGAAGGAGAGGGTGGTTGACCCTGCTGTGGATCAGAAGATGAAGCTTGCTAAGCATTAGCAGGAGGTCCGGGTTGTGTTGTGTCTATTTGTTCAGCCTTAACCTCCACTTCAGGTGGGGCCTGACTTGGAGTGGAGTGTAAGTCAGTGAGCACCCCACTCTTGATCTTCTGCTTGATTACCCTGATATGCTCATCCATAGTGGATAGAGAATGGGTCCAAGTCTCCTTCCGGAGAATCCATACAGCTTCAGAAGATCATCATCCTCTGCCTATCAGCAAACTTCTTCATGCTCTTTTGAATGATGGCTCTTGACTTTGAAACTTCTTCCCTCATCTTCCTCTTTGTTGTCTTTCTTTCGTTGACTAGCTCAAGCTCAAGTTGTTTTAAATACTCAAACTCAACATAGTCATAAGGTAAGGGAAGGAGTGCATCTTCCTGATAGAGACCTGTGGCACTCAGGTAGTTAATCATCTTGATTCTGTCTTCTTCCTTATCTACCTGAGGTTCTTGTTGAACCACATCCTCTTGTTTAGGGCTTTCTTGAACTGGTGAGAGGGTAGGCATACCTCTGTATAGTCTTTTTCTTTTTCTTTCTTCTTTGATCTGTACTAGGAGTTCTGCATCTTCTGGCTCCTTCTTTTCTCTTGACCTTTTCAGATCAACCAGCTCATTCAATTCATCCAAGGGGAGAGAAATGATATTATCTATGTCATAGTTCCTAGTCTGCAGATAGTTAATCCTGACTGCCCTTAACTCATCATTCTGAGTGTCTGGTCTGGGGGCAGCCCTGATTGCAGACTCCATGAGTCTTGGAGACTCAGTAGAGGAACCTTCTCCCCTTAGCCTCCTTTTCCTCTCTCCTCCTCCTCAATCTCCTCAGATGTCATTTTTCTTTTCCCTTTGTCACTCACAGACCTTTGTGACTCAGGGTGGAGAGAGCTTTGGCCTTCATTGTTTATTGCAGCATCTGAGCTCAGGCCAGAGAGAGGTTGAGAAGCACCTTCACGCAGGTGGCTCAGAAGGAATATGGATCTCTGCAGTAGTTGGAGATGATGAGACAGGGCTCTCAAGTTCTGTCACTGAGCCTTCAGTCAAGGTTTCCCCTATGAAGCAATCTTAGGGTCTGCCTCAACATCCAGTTGACCGATGACATTGCCTGATTGCCTTAGTCTCCTTCTTAGGCTGAACTTCTGTAATGATCCATCTTGGATTCTTCTAGCCATTCTGTCAGCTTGTCTTGATTGGCTTGGGTTGACAAGTGGCATGTTGACTAGATCCAGACCTTCATAGTAGTTCAAGATCTAAAAATTAAAAACTTCTTGCCGTCCTTGAACTCTTATGATGATGAGAGCCTTCCAGTTGTTGTCATACCTCCATCCAATGATGTGATTAAAGGATGATGAAGGTGACATGGCTCTTGGTATCCCATCCTCAAATAGACTCTGTATGAGGGAGTCTGTGTAGTCCACATCAATGTGATCTAGAGGAGTTGCTGAGAATGCACAGTGCAAGTGAGGATGGTGAGTCCTCAATGTCCATTCTCTCAGAGGAACTCCCAGGTTCTGTGGCTGTAAAGACTTTCTCCCCCTTTTTGGTAGCATCACCCACTTGCATAGGTGAGCTGGAGGATAGATCAATCACATCCACAGGTTCTTGTGTTCCTGGTTGAGCTCTCCTTAAGGGTCTCCCAGCTAGTTTTTCCTTAAGATATAAAATCTGAAGTGCTGATCATTGATCCTATTGTTTAAGGTAGTCACCTGAGATTCAAGGTGACTGACCTTTGAGACTAATAGGTGCATGTTTTGGATAGTTGTTGCACCTTTAGTCTCAGATCCCCCTCATCTTCATCAGAAGAATCACTAGGGGTGGAGAAGATTGGACCAGAGTCTTTCTCTCATGACCAGTTCTTAGTTCTTGGCTACTAGATTTCCCTCTGCTTACTAGCAGTCTCAGTTGAGATGTCAGCAGGCTGAGTTGCCATGGTTGAGGTCTTAATGATGTAATCACTTGCAGAAGTTAAAGCCTCTTCCATATGGACATCCTGAACAAGTTTAGAAGTGTCCACCTCAGTTGTAGGTGACTGATGTGGGATAGATGTAGGAGACTCAGGAGTATTCATCTCTCTTGGAGTAGGGGAAAAGAAGAGAGACTCATTATACTCACTGAAACCTAGATCGTCATCAGTGTAGAAGTCAAGGTTGGGGATTGGTTGGTTGAGATCTATAGGCTGGGGATGATAACTGTCCCCTGAAGGTTGATCACTTGAGTGTTGAGACTCAGAGTGATGGCTTAAGTAGTAGGGCTAATGAGCTCATCAGGCTGAGCATGAGAACCTCAGCACTGATTCTAGAAAAGATGGGAGTGGTCTGCTCCTCAGGAGAAATAGGAGCTCCGTATCCCTTCTTCCAGTATTGGTGAGTATATGGGGCCTCTTAGACTGAATAGTCTGAGCAGGGGTTCGTTTGGATTTTCTTTGGTAGGTGATGGATATTGAGGCTATGTAGGTGGTTGAAAAGCAGCAGGTGTGGGTTCAACACTAGCTTGTGCTGCGAGGTGTCACCTTGAGCAATGAGCTCTAACATTTTTGGGACTAGGGCTGTTTCTACCCCAGAGAATCCAACAGTGGACTTTCTTAATGTTTTAAAGATGCCGGGCTTCATCTGTCCCAATTTAAGAGTGTTACCTGTTTCCCTTAACTGTGAGCCCAGTTCACAGTTAAGAATGTACTGGACATATCTAGGAAACATGTAGTACTCTAAGGAGTCTAAATTAGCAAGCAAATTTGTATAAACAAATTGAGAGTACCTGAATTGACCCTTGAACCATTCCATGGACTATGAAGAGAGATCTTCAGGAATCTGGTCCTATCCACCATGCTTGTTTGATAAGCTGTGAATGACCACATGGAGCAGGAATCTCCATTTGGATGAGACCTTCCCTTTCCTGAAGGTCTTTACAGAGAAATCTCCCGTAGCCTATCTACTCAAAGGAATGATTTACAGCTTCCTTTGGAAAGAACACCTCACCTTCTTTATCATCCAGCTGAAGATGTCGGTTGATGATGCCCGAGTGATGAAGATTGTTCTCCCCTGCACTGTGGCAGACAGTGCCTTCTCCCCGTCCATAATGACCTCTTGGCAGGTCTTCCAGAATTCAAGCAACTGATCCTCATAGAGGGGAGGATCAATGGTTAGAGAGGTGAAGTAGTGGGACAGAGACAAGAACGGCAAACCTCTGAGAAATAAGGATCTTTCTCAGAGCATAACAGAGCAACTTGATTGTGTTGTCTGTGTAGCTGCATGGTAAAGTTGGGATCATTTCTGTGAGCAAGGTTAGCCATTGTGAGATAGCTTAAGAACGAAGAAAGAAAAGAAAGAAATTCAGAGAGAAAATTTTGGGTTTAGGTTTGGAGGAAGAGCAGATGATAGAAGAGGGGAAACCGTTAGGGTCATATGAGAGAGAGGGATTTCAGATAAAGTTTAATGAAAGAGGATAAACTTTGAAATCCGGATGTCGGTTCCACCTCTGAAAAAGTAGTTTACTTTTTGCTCAAAAAGTAGTTTTCTTGGAAATCAACAAGCTTCCGAAGGTAAATTATCTTCGGAAGTTTTAATGAAAAAGCTTCCGAAGCTAAAATGACTTCGGAAGAATTTCCTGAGAGTGTTTGATGATTTTGCTTCGAAGGAAAAATTAAGACTTGAGTGCTTTGTATAGAGATCAACAAAGCTTCCGAGAGTTAATTATTGCTTCGGAAGGAAAAGGTCCTTGAAAATAAGTAAGTGTCTAAGATAACTATTTAAGCTTCGGAAGATAAAATTGAAATTTTCGAAGGTAAATTTCTTAGACATTTAAATATTTTGAAGGTGTGATTTTCTTCCGAAGTTAAAATACATAACTTCCGAAGTATAAAATCATCAATTAATCTAAGGAAAGTCTTCCAATCCAAGAGAAAAACATGAGCTTATGAAGATGATAGACTAAACAGACTTACTTAACACACATTTTTAAAGAAATAATAAGAATTAGTTTTAAGAAAAATTTACTCAAGGTTGATCATCCCAATAGCTGATATTAATATTTAAATCTTTATTCATCAAAAGCCTTTGTAAACAAATCAGCATATTGTCATCTGTGTGAACCTTGACTAGTTTAATTATCTCTTTTCATATTATCTCTTATTAGATGATACCTGATATTGATGTGCTTTGTCCTTGAGTGCTGTACAGGGTTCTCTGTAATTGAGATAGCACTGTTGTTGTCTATGTGGATTGGAGTCTCCTTGAAATTTTACCCATAGTCTAGCATTTGATTTGAATCCAAAGCACTTGAGCACAGCAGCTAGCGCAACAATGTATTCAGCTTCAGCAGTTGATGAGAGACACAGGATTGTTTCTTGCATTGCCATGAGACACCCTTCCACCAAGAAATTGACATCCCCCAACGTAGACTTTGCAGTCATATTGCAACCACCATAATCACTATCTGTATAAGCATACAGATTGAAGTCAGAATTCTTGGGATACCATAGACCAAGTGTTGATGCACCTTTGAGGTATCTTAGAATCCTTTTGACATGTATATGAGAGCATCTTAGGGTTGGCTTGATATCTTGCACAGATGCATGTAGCAAACATGATATCAGGCCTACTAGCATAAGATACATAAGAGACCCAATCATAGCCCTGTATAAGTGTTCATCTACACACTCCCCCTCAAGATCAGGACCAAGGGAGTGATTTCTGGCTATGGGTGTCTTAGCAATCTTACAGTCAGTCATATTGAACCTTTTGAGTATGTCTTGAACATACTTTGACTGACTTAAGATGAGTGCCATCTTCAACTTGCTTCACTTGAATTCGCAGAAAGAAATTGAGTTCCCCCATGGAACTCATTTCAAATTTGTCTTTCATCATCTTCTCAAAGTCTTTGCAGAGCTTTGGATTAGTTGAACCAAAGATGATGTCATCCACAGATACTTGAACGAGCATATGTCTTTTCCTTGTCCTTTGATGAGAGAGTTCCATCTATAGTACCTCTCCTGTATCCATGTTTACAGAGATACTCAGATAGTGTCTCATAACACTTCCTGGGTGCCTGATGCAGCCTATAGAGAGCTTTGTCAAGCTTGCGACACATAATCAGTCAGGATCTCAATCTAACAAAACCAGGTGGCTGTTTGACATAAACCTCTTCATCTATCACTCCATATAAGAAGGCACATTGTCACATCAAGTTGAAAGACCTGAAGTTTCTTGGTGAGCCAAATGCCAGGAATATCCTAACACTTCTAGTCTTCTAACTCTGGAGCAAAGACATCATGGAGTCGTCCCTTCGATCTTGTGTGTATCCTTGAACAACCAGTCTAGCTTTGTTTTTGATGATAATGCCTCTATTATCCTTCTTGTTCCTAAACACCCATTTGGTTCCTATTGTAGTCTTCCCAGAAGGAAGAGGACAAAGGTTCCAAACTTTCTGTCTTTTGAATTGAAGCAGCTCTCTTTGTTGCATAGCTTCAACCCAACTGCCATCCATCCTTTAGAGCCTTCTCATTTCTGGCTCTATCTGGGATAAAAAACAAGAGTGAAGACAAACATTTGCTTCATGGGTTTGTGTCTCTTGTCTTTACCCCGGAGACAACATTTCCAATGATTTTTGTGGTAGGATGAGACTTGTGGATCCTAAGCTTAGGAATCACAGCAGCAGTTGTTGAGAAAGATCTAAATTTGAAAAATTTAGATCTGGCATAGATGTTTCTCCCACCACACATGCTCAGCACTTTTCAAGTGAAACTTGATCCAAGCAGTGTATGACATCATTGATGTCTCATCTATGGTGTGGTTAGTGGCATCAAGAAATCCTTGGTCACTGTCACCATCACCATTGTTGTCTTCCACAGTTGAGATGTTCTTATCTGGTTGTAGAGAGCCTCTGAGCTGGAATTTAAAGGCATACCAGATGTATCAGCTGAATTTGTCATGTTGTGCTGATAGACAACCTCATTTGCAGAAGTAGTTCCACTGGAGCTGAAGAATGTATGACTTGAAGGTCTTCCTAGCTCAAATCTTGGGTCCGGATCACCTGTATTTAAATTTTTTGCAGATCCTGAAACATTCTCACAAGATTTATTAAAACAGTTGGTAACTAAATCAAGATCAAATAGCCAATATAGACTAGAACCAGAACCACAGACATGGGTGTTCATTGAAGGTCACCATTGGCTGACCTCAACTCTATTCTAGTTCTAAGATTGTACACTCTATAAGCCTTAGCTTAGGAAGAGTAATCCAATAAAATGTCCATCACTCTGATTCTCAACAAACTTGGCAATTTGATCTTTGGTATTCAAGATCTTGTGCAAGGACATCTAAATGACCTGAGAAAACCCCATGAAAGGTTTTCTCTTGTGCCAAAGTTCATAAGGAGTCTTCATGAGTCTTAACTACTAAAACTCTGTTCTGCACATAGCAGGTAGTGTTGACTGTGTTGACTTGCCGCTGAAGGTGATGGGTTATTTAGTCAGAACAGCATGGTTTCAGCAGCTTGCAGCTTGCAGCTTCAATCAGTGTCCTGTTTCTCTCTCTCGCAACACCATTTTGCTGAGGAGTCCTAGGAGCACTAAATTGTCTGACAATACCCTTTTCATCACAAAATGTATCAAGGGTTTGATTCTTGAATTCTGTCCTTGATCACATCTTATGATTTTGACCTTCTGATCAGACTGATTCTCAATCTTTAAGATGAAATTCTTCAGAATCTCAGAGTCTCTTCCTTAGTTCTAAGGAAAAAAACCCAAGTGAATCTTGTAAATCATCTGTGATCACTAGACAGTATGAGGTCCTTCCTAAACTCATTACACTGGTGGGGCCAAGAGATCCATATGTAACAAGTGTAGGGGTGTAGTGATGGAGTTCATCTCCTTAGGCTTATGAGATACCTTATGTTGCTTCCCTTTCAGGCATGCAACACAGTGATCATCACTTGTAAACTCTTTCTTTGGCATTCCAGTTACCACTCATGCTTATCAATTTATTCATGTTCTTAAAGTTTACATGGCACATTCTTTTATGCCATAGGAAGATTCATCACGATTCATCACTATTGGCTTTAGATAGAAAGCATGAAACTTCTCCGGGAGGGAGAGGTTTCTTGCAAGTCCATCTTGTACATGTTTCCTTTCCTGGGGGATCTAAGCAGGATATGCTCATGAGGAATGACCACACCAGGCTTAAGAACAATGCACTCATGCTCAGTAAAGAGCATGTTATGACTCTGATCACAAAATTAAGATACACTCAGAAGATTGTATCCAAGCTCTTTAACAAAGTTTACCTTTTCAATGCTGAGCTTACCATTTGTGACCTTGCCCCTTCCTGAAATGTAACCACCTTCATCTCCTCCAAAAGCAACAGGTCCTTCATCAATCCTTTCAAAGTTCTGGAGTAGTGACCTATTACCAGTCATGTGCCTGGAGCAGCCACTGTCTATGATCCAAACATTTCTGTTTGTCTTCAACTGTCCTGTACAAAAGAGAATGATTAGTTACATCTGGAAACTCAATCCTTGCTTGTCTTGGCTTATTTACAGAAGGTAATTCAACAGTGATAGATCCTATGGTTGTACAAAGAGGATCTTGAGCTGTTGTAGATGGAGAAATCTCAGTCACTTGGTCTTCTTAGACATCCACACCACCTTTGGAGTCTTGGACTTGACCTTCAAAACTTCGGAAGCTTGTGGAACTTTGGAAGTTTGATGACTGATACTTCGGAAGATTCTGCAGACACTGCAGCAGATTTCAGTGCTTCGGAAGAATTCCTTTCTTCTGAGACCAATATTTCTTCCAAAGGTAATTTTCCATTTCCCTTCTTTTTAGATTTGAGACTTCTGAAGGAAACTGGTTTCCTTCTGAAGCCTGAATCTTCTTGGAACTCTTTGAAGCCTTTGTTTTGGCCATGGGATAGTACCTTTAGGATTGAAGGGACAATCCTTTGCAATGTGAGTAGTGCTGTCACACATAACACAATTCATCTTCTTCTTCACAAGAGCCTTTTCATGAGAATAAGACTGTTTTTGGTCACATCCCTTCTCCACCTTCATCTTTACAGATGCTGAGACAATCCTCTTGGGCTGAGGACTGTGCTTATGTCACACCTCAAAATCCACTTGCGGATTTACCGCGAGGCGTGTGAACAAACCAGGATCATAGTCAATAGTTACTCAGAACGACTCTATATGCCATAATTTAAATGAAATCAATCCAAAGTAAATAAATAAACAGTGCGGAAGTGTTTGAAAACAACCCAAAGAATTAAAAGTATAATTGTGGCAAAAAACGTGCCAATCCCATAGAGAATCATTAAATATTAAAATGATAAAATTGTCTTGAAGACCGTGTCATAGAATGCAGTGGACCATGCAGTGCTCCTATGGCAAGCAAACTAATGACCTGAGAATAGAATACTAAAAATGTCAACACGATGGTTGGTGAGTTCAAGAGATATTCAAATATAAACAGTTTAATAATAGAGATGTACAAGTAGCGTATTGTACAGATAGCTAGTCCATTAACAATAAATATTATTTCATAGTGATTTCGCAATTGAAGCTGACTGTGTTACGTTGTTGCCTCCTGCCACGACTTAACTGGTCGTGACAATGTCATTAGGACAACTTGCACCCGGTGACCTTGAGTCACACAGGTGGGGCTCGTCAGACCCAGTAGTACTACCCAAATTTCCCCGCTAATCAATATTAACATTCGAAAGTGTGAGGACTTTTCCATGATATCAACACTATATAATATTGTACACAACTTGAATACATAAAGCGTTTGTGATTTACCAGTATGCTATCTCCCCCAAGAGAGTAAATAAAAAGTGGGGCATGAACTCACCTGATATGCGTTTAGACACACATAGTTTGACTTGTCAAACAGAATAGACAGACAACCTTCAGAGGTTACCTACATCATATAAGTGCATGAGTACGTGTAATCAAAGAACATGTGAAACCCTAAGTACACTACAACCAAGGACTCAAGATTTCAAACAAAACAGACATGTTTGACCTAGTTGACCCGTTTGACCCGTTGGTGACTTTATGTGTTGTAAACCATTCAAGTAATCATACCCATATGTCATGCATTGTTAACATTCACATAGATCATATGTATGCTATATCATCCAGGTGTAACACTTAGATCATCATACAACCAAGTATCATACAAGTCATGCGAATCTAGAACATTAACATATTCACTAGTAATACACAACTAACATGCCACACAAAGATCAAACCACTCACTACATGCCATGTGAAGCCACTCACGACTTCACATCCTAACCCTGCCAATCCTACTAAGTAGGGGCCTCAGATTCGCACGCGTGTATGATGAGATAATCATATTCATTAACCATATGCATTGCATTCAACAAACATCACAACAATCAATTTCCAGTCCCAAACATGATATCCTAACTACTAATCAACACCAACATCATACATGACCATCAAAGTCCAAACATCATCCATGATTATCCAAAACATCCATACACTAATTCAACATGTTTTCATGACCTTAGAATTCATCCATGATCATACTAACATGCTCCTAACACCCCAAACATGTTCAAGCTATCATTTTCAGACGTTATGCAAATAAAGTTTCCCTTTTGGAAAGTACGACATCCCAACATCTATCAACCATCCAATTATTCATGAATTCATCATAATTATACCATCTCAAGCTCATAACTATCTAACATGATCAACATTACCTAATCACCATAATCTAACAATCTTCATAAACAAAAGTTTCTACTTTTGGCAAGCTATGAATCAACAACACCCATTCAAAATTTCTAGCATTCATAACAACATCTAGCATCTAATCATCATCATGAACACATCCATACATCAATCCATCACTAGATCATCATTACATGCAAAATAAAGTTACTATTATTAGTAACCTATGAACACCAATTCAATTCACCAGTTTCTTGCAAAATCAATGTATCCTACATTCATACAACCTACTAATCATCATACACTCATCAAACAATCATCCATCATGCATAATCATAGCATTTTCAAACTAGGGTTTGTTTCATACACAAGGTTCATGATCAATCCACTAAAACATAGAATTCTTGCATAATCGACGTTAACTAACATGTATACAATCTAACTAACATGTTAAATCATCAATTGATTAAAACTCAACACCAAGAACATCAATTTCGCAACTAGGGTTTCGGCCATATCCAATTTCATGCAAACAAAACACCAACTAACCTCTAATTCGTAAAAAGTAACAAAATTGAGACTTCTAATGTGTTGTATGCCTTCAAATCGACCAAAATCCAACGCTTGATGCTTGTTCCAAGTTGAAATCACAAAGGGAGGGGGTTTGGGAAGGAGGTCGCGGCGATGGGGGGTGAATTAGGGTTTGGGGTTTGTTTTTTTAGTTTATTACACATTTACCCTTTTAACCCTTGTAATTTGTATTTAATAAAAACTAAGCTTTAAACTCTTTGTAAAGTGTTTTTAACTCATAATATAAAGATTTAAATTTATGAAAATCATTATATATCTTATCTTTATAAAATAACAAGACATACGAATAAATAGGCACGTTTCCGCGTTACGCGATTAATTTTCTAATTAACCTTTTAAAAATATGTAAACACATAAACATAACCCAATACTCACATAATCAATTAGATTCACATCAAATTATCATTATCCATTATTATTAGGTCACCAACGTTAAACGACAACTAGTGTGTGTGCTCACGACATGTGTACACAAGACTTAACGGAACTAACGGAGTTTGGTAACGGAAATTTACCGGATGTCACAACTTGGAGTTTGATGGTCCAGGCTGTGCAGCAGTGGTACACAGCAAATCGGTCTTCTTCTTGCTACTGAGATGAGTTGAACAAGAACCAGAACTCTTAGCAGAAGAGTTTTGGTTGATGTCTTCAGTCCCTACCACTTTAAACCCTGCGGAAATAAAAACTTGTTTATGCTTAGAGTCAAAAGCAGCCTTGATCTCTTGACCCTTCCTTGCCTTTCTTTTGCTCTTTCTGATCAAGTTCTTCTCATGGACTTGATCATCACAGTCTTCACTTTCTCCTCAGAAGGATAATGGCCCTTCTTGGAATCCTCCTCTTCACTCTTAGTTGAGGGATTCTTCACTATCTCTTCTTCATCCTCCTCACTCATAGGATCTATGAGAGGAAGCTCATCTTCACAAGTTCCACACCTAGGGGGTCTTACAGACAAGTTGTGTGTGGAGGAGCTATCTCATTTGATCCCAGCCCCTGTCTGTTTTGATAGCACACCTTGTTGTGCAGGGATGAGGATATCATGTTCTTGAAGGTCTCTTCTTCAAGAACATTCTGTTCTGCCCTGGCTTTGCTGATCACAAGCTCAGCCTGGCACTCAGTTAGCTTGGTTATGAGATCTTGAATTTGAGTTCTAAAATCTGTGTGTTCATGTTTTAGAACTGAAATGGTTTTCTCTAAGTCCTCTATTTTCAGCTTATAATCATTTTCAGACTTTCTAAAATCAGATTTCAAAATATTTAAGGACTCAATATCAGATCTCAATTCCAAGTTATAGGACCTGTACCTATTAACTTTAGCAATGCATTCAGGAGTACAGAGATGTTCCAATACCTTGGCTTCATCATGATCTGCCATCAGTGCTGGTTTGGAGAAGCATCTTCCACTTGAAAGCTCCAGTCAAAGCCTCCTTCTTCAACAGCAACAACAGCTTGCTGCTTTGACTTCTCATTATGAGAGCTTTGTCAGTGTAGTTTGGTCTGGATTGTGTTTGGCCACCATTGGTTTTAGGTGCCTTACACTCTTGGCAAAGTGGCCCATCAAGTTACAGTTGTAACACTTGACTTTGCCTTTGTCCAGTCCAAACTTTCACCGGTTGCATTGCTTGGAAACTTCCTTCCAGTCCTCTTGTAGAACTTCTTGGCTCTGTGAGTGAGAAGAGCCATCTGCTGGACTATTTCCATGTACTCCAGATCATTTGGATGGATACAGTCCAAGTCTTCAAGAGTGAAAAGAGAGTTGCCACTGCTTTCATCAGAAGACACAAATGCTTGAGAAGAGCTTGTCTCTTGGAATGGGCTTCCTTGAGTGTAGTTCTCCCTTGGTGTCTCTGGGAAGGTGATGAAAGGACCCTTGGGTGAGTTGTCAGGGTAGCATATAAGATGATGTTTGGGTTCTATGCTATCCCTTCAACCATATGTAGGGCTAAACCCATTGATTGTTGGAGTTGCCACATGAACCCTGCATGTTCATTTCCATCTGGTAGCCACTGAGAATCCCATATAACTCTGTCAAAGTGAGAGTTTTAAGATTTCAGTTCTCTTGATCACCACACAGTAGTGTGTCCATTGCCTAGGAAGTGAGGACATGAACTTCCTTACAATGTCTCTATTCTCAAGAGCAACTCCTCCATCCACTAGGGTATCCACAATCTCAACATACCTGAAGTATTGCTGAGTCATGGTCTCACCTATTTTGAAGGTGAAGTTTTCAAACTACTGTCAGGAGATCCTACTTGTTCTCCTTGGCTTCAGAAGAACCCTCATACATCAGTTTCAGTGCATCCCACAACTGTTTAGCTGTTTTGCACTTCTTGAAACCTCTGAATACAGAGTTTGGAAGGGCAGTTTGAAGAGCTGTCATGGCTTTCCTGTCTATCTCTACTCTCTTCCTATCTTCATCAGAGTAGTTAGCCACATCCTTGGGGATCATACCAGCACCATAGCAGAGGGTGTGCTGGGTATGAAAGGTCCATTCTCAATAGACCCCCACATTCTTGAATCGAGAGACCTGATGAAACCTTCCATTCTTAAACACCAGGTGTCAAACTCATCAAGAGTGATCAGTGGGGACTTGTTCATGGTTCCAGTTTCCATATCGGTTTTGGAAATGACTGCCATTTGAAAAGTTTGGTATTTGTGTGTGTGAGGGATCTTAAGATGGTGAGATCTTATTTCAAGAGCCTGAATGCTCTGATACCAAATGCAGGATCGTTGAAGGGTGTGAGTTAAAACACAGCAACACAAAGAGGAGATTAACCAAACTTTAATTAAGCAGTAAACTGGATTAACCAAGATAAGACACTAAGAACACAAGTAATGAAAAAGACAGAATACAAAGAACACAAGTATATGGTTTTCAAGAATGCAGTATATTGCTTTCTCAATGTTCTATTAAAGGTGTTACAAAGCATAAATAAAAGTTACAAGAACATGAGACACTTATACTACATCCTACAGCCGGCTATACTTTGAAAGCCAGCTGGATACAATTAACTAGACACAAACAAAATCAATTGTAGAGTCAAAAGGCAGATTGCCTTTTGACTTGTGACTATGACATGCCATAGCTCACATCCTTTTCTATTACAAAAAGGATAAAGTACATAAAGTAGAAAGAATACAGACTCAAGACCTCAATGTACAGTTACCAAAAGCATGGACCTTATCACCAAACCTGTTAGTTGGTGACTTGCAGAGTTATAGCAGAAAGATGTCTAGCTTTATGGAACAGTACATGAGATAAAGCATATGTTAAAAGTCTTCGGAAGAAATCTGTCTTCATGAACTTGAAGCTTCGGAAGACTTTGTCTCTGAGGCTTCGGAAGACTTCATCTTTGGCTTCGGAAGATGTTGGTCTTGACTTCGGAAGATTTCACACTTAGAGTATTTCTGTGGCACATGTGAAACTTCCGAAGCATTTCACTTCAATGCACTTGTGCAGCATACAGGAGAGACTAAAGATGTTTAGGTTGCATGAGCCTCTTCATTAATCTCTACAACCCTAATTCGCATTGGGTATAGAAAGGGATAAACTTGGATGATTCTTGAGGTCTATTCTACTTTTCCAACTCATTCCAATCCATCAAGTCATGTTCCAATCCGATCTTGTTGCCGAATTCATGAAGATGCAAGGCTAAACTTTTTGTGATCTTCTTCGGGTGATAGGTTTCATGTTTGTAGGTTTTTGTTATGTTAATATTGTGTTGGGATTAAACTTTAGAACCTGTTAAGTTCTTTATTAATTTTAACTTCTATCTTGATTGTTTAAATAGTTGTTTTAGTAAATCTTGATTTGAATTTCATATAAGTTTGCGCAAGTTGTATGATTACAAGGTTTTAGTTGTTAATTCAATTGACATGGTGTACTAAGGCCCGTTAAGTCTTGGTTATCTCTGACACTAATCATTACACATCTAGAGATTTTCCACCAAGTTGAACTAGCGATTATCGAGAACCTAACCTAAATCCTGGGGTGGATTACCCTTTTTCATAATCGTCTTCTAATCAATTTTCAATAATTTCCATTTATATTCTTAATTAATTTGTTAATCATTTTAAAATTCATTCTTCATAGTCAAGAGGCAATAATTTGATAATTCATTAGTTTAATCCATTTTCTTACAAATCAAGGTACGACACACCGACCACTAATTCCACGAGTTTCGACAACCCTACTTACCCTAACTAGTTAAGGTGAATAGAAGCACACATTTTACATCTTATTCGATTTATACTTCGACATCGATCAATGATAACTTTCCTCATGAAACATTGATGTGTGTGAAAGCACATGATGTGGGTTTTTCGTGGTTTGTAGATCTGGCTAATTACTTAGTGACAGGGGTTCTTATGAGAGGCATGACACATCAGCAAAAGAAGAAATTCTTGGCAGATGTTAAGCATTACATTTAGGACGACCCTTACCTCTTCCGCATTGGAGCAGATTAGATTGAACGTAGGTGCGTACACGATGATAAGGCAAGGAGGATTTTGAGACATTGCCATTTAGGACCAACAAGTGGCTACTATGGAGCGAGTTTGACAACGAAAAAGGTATTCGACGTTGGGTTTTATTGGCCGATGATCTTTCAGGACGCACATGAGTTTGTGAGGAGTTGTGACGCGTGATAGAGAGTAGAAAATATTTCATCCCGGAATGAGATGCCACAGACTGCCATTCAAGCATGTGAGATTTTTGATTTGTGGGGCATCAATTTCATGGGCCCGTTTCCGCTATCTCGTGGGAACAAATACATCCTAGTAGTCGTCGACTATGTTTCCAATTGGGTGGAGGCTTAAGCCTTGGCCACGAATGATGCTCGGGTTGTAGTGAGATTCATTAAGAAGTTGTTTTCCCGCTTTGGTACCCCCAAAGCCCTGATTAGTGATCGAGGGACCAATTTCTGCACTGCGCAGATGGAGAAAGCCTTGTAACACTATGGGGTCACCCATCGGCTTGCAACGGCTTATCATCCACAGATAGTGGGCAAGTTGAGATAAGTAATTGGGGTATCAAGCGGATTCTGGAGAAACCAGTTGGATCAAATCGTAAGGATTGGTCCAACAAGTAAGATGACGCACGCTGGGCTTTCCGTACGGTGTATAAGACACCGATCGGGTCTACACCGTTTCGGATGATTTATGGGAAAATGTGTCATCTACCGTTGGAGTTAGAGCATCGGGGGAATTGCAGACTGTGAATTTAGATATATCCATGGTTGGAGCGAATCGATTTCACCAGTTGCACGAGTTTGAGGAATTGAGAGATCATGCGTACACACATTTGAGTCGATACAAGGAACGTACAGAAGAATACATGATCGCCACCTAAAAGTTAATAAAGAATTCAAATGTGGGGATCATGTGTTGCTGTACAATTCGTGATTGAAATTGTTTCTGGGAAAATTAAAATCCCGATGGTCGGGACCATACACTTTACGCGAGGTATTTCCATACAGAACAATTGAAATCGAGAAAAAGGACGGGGAGAAGTTTAGGTAAACGGCCATCGTTTGAAGCATTACATTAGCGGGCCGGTGATTGAGAACGAGGAAGAAGTGGTTGACATCGCTCCCGTTGGAACCTGATTGAAAGGTTCGAGTCTGGCTGGCGACTCGTAAATAAACCAAGCGCTTCCGTGAGGCAGCCCGAGGGTTGTTTTTATTTTTTGCATTTTATTTTTATTTCTTCATACCGGACGCTTCTATGTTTGTCTTTGATTTCAGGTTATTGCTCGGAGCTGAATGATCATTTGCTTGAGATTCTTTGTCAAGTTAAGTATGAGGATGACATGTACATTTACAGTAGAACTTTTGTCATTACACGCTACATTAAGGGGAATTTTAGTTTTCCCATTTCTTGCACTTTCTTTTATCTTAATTGCTTATATCTATTTGCTCGAACATTAGGGACAATGTTCGATTCAAGTGTGGGGATGGGGTTAGTTGGCAAAACTAAAACATTTTGCATTTTGGTTTGATAATATTGTAAAATTTTGATAAATCCCTAAATTTCAAAAAAACAAAAAAACAATTTAAAAAAAATAAATAAAAAAGAAGAAGAGAAAAAAAGGCACTAAGTACAACTCATCCACGCATATAAACACAACTTGCACATATGATGATGTGATGCCGATTAGCGCTAACTAATTACCTAGAGCATGATTAATATTTCAAGTCACATGATTAAGTTAACTTAACAAGCGGTTTTCAAAATAAAATGGTATAGACGTCTAATTAAGTAAGGTAAATTGAGAGATGATAAACGTATAATTATCCACAATTTATACCCTAATTACCTCTATGTTCATGTGAGAGTGAGCCTTTAATTCTTAATTAGTTGCATTTCACATGAGGTTTTATATCACAAGATCACATGCATTTTAGAACTTGTCTAGGTTATACGTGTAGAGACCATGAACTTTGAACTTGCATAGAAGTGATAGAGTCACTTAGGATTTGGCCTTGTGTTTAGCGTGTGACTACCCTACCCTGAAATTATCTATTAGTTAGCCATGTTAAGCCATTGTTTTCTTCTATTTACATTCATGTTAAACCTAGCCTTTGTTCATTTAAGCCATTTTTTGTGTTTACCCGAGTGTTTTAGAAAATCTGGTCTAGTTGTGTTTAAATAGTGTGATTCAATTGTTATATTTGATTAGTAATCTCAAAAACAATAAGAAAAAAGAGTGAAGAAAAATTGTCCCAAAAAAATATATTTCTATTAGTAGTTAGTTTGTTGAAAGATTCAAGTTTCATCCTTTGTTCTTGTTTATCATTAGTATATTATGTTCATGTTAAGCTAGCGAAGTCGGATTTCTCTAACACCTTAGCCTTAATTTCCCTTGTTTATTCCTACCCATCACCTAACCATGTTACAACCCATTTTAGGACCTACTTGATTTGTGCAAAGTTCAATTATGAGTTGGTATAGATGTGTTACCGTTACAAGCTTATGATAATGTCGTGCCATGATGATATTGAGAGAACCACATATATAAACTAGTACATCTTATACTAGTCCACTAAACAAACCGAGAGGACAGAACATTATGAGAAGTTGTGGATTATTGTGTATTTATAATCTTTAAATGAATTGAACTTAGTTAGTACGCGTGTTTTTCAAATTGGTATCATGGTTGCATGTTAAGTTATAATTCTATTGATTGTGACTAGATTGTTAATTATGTTTCTTAGAAAAACGAGTTGCACTAATTTGGTTTTACATCAATGAATATTTTGTCAGATATGTCGAAGAATGAGTTTTGCTTAGGGAGAAGAAAAGTTTTAGTGTTGGGATATTTGATGTGATCCAAAGTATACACATGAAATATAAATATTTCCTATGTTTTTGAATAACTTTTATGTAGCTTTTATATAATTTTACTCATATTTGGTTTACATTCGTATTTATTAAGTTTCAAGGGACCATAAGTGAAAGTTTTATTTTTTAATTACAAAGACTAAGACTTATCCTATAAAGAAGTTACGATAATTCACAATATATATTTGAAATACAGGAACATTATTATATTAAACTAAATATTTTTATCCAAATAGTTGGAGAAATTGACTTGCAAGACTCCATTCAAATGTAATTTAATTAATGTGAAATACATGTCTTTACTAAATATGAATGCGGGGAAACACTGAACATCACGTGAGAATTAATATTCTTATATGATGTGCTTAAAGTACCAAAGAAGTCCACGTATCTAAAAAAATAAAAAGAAGAGGTTGAAGCCCAATGGATAACATCAACCCTATTAAAAATATAAAAGGTAATTAATTCAATAAAAGAGGAGATTTTGTGGGGACCTAATTTTCACTCGTATAAACAAAAGGAGTGATGGCAGAGGGAAGCATGAAAAAGAAAAGAAGAAATAAAAAATATCATTATTTTGAATCAAAATTTGGAGTTTGAAGTATGATCGGAGAGTAATCTAAAAGTGGAGAACAAGATCGGAGAGCAAGTATTGAAACATTCAAGCATTGAAGATCATTCGGTTTCATCTCGTTATAATTTTTTTTGTTTGTTTCATTGATTGTTTCTTTCGTTAATGTAATTAAATCTTGCAACTTTATTATTGTTTTTAATTTTTTTTAAATATTATAAGTAGCTAACTTTTTATTACTATCTAGGTTGGGGTTGAAAACTTATATGTTTTGACTAAAGTTTTGGTTTTGATCTCATATGTTTGTTTATTAATCTTAGAACTTGATTATTGTTTTAATTAAATATGAACCCATGTGTTGTTTTATACTTTAATGTTATTGTCATGATCGTGTATGTTTTATCTAGATTGATTGTGTGACATCTAGATTAGGCTTGCACGTTAAAATCAATTAGTTTGTGTTTTTAATTTTAAACTTTGATTAGAGTTAATCTTAGTAGTATTGATTGTGATTTGATAGTATTTTTCAATTGCTATCTTATCTAAAACCTAGAGCTGATAGATATTGTTTAAAACCTCCTACCCACTATTTGCTAAGTTTAGATTTCGCGAGAGCGTGTTTTGACTTTCATTCATGGTGTTAGTGTTATAAGGTATTTAATTAGATTTAATTAAGTTGTCATTTATCTTAGGGTTAGAAAATATAATCTTAAAGATAATATGGTAGAAAACCTAGGGCGATCTTTCATTAGACATTTTAATAAACGTATCTAGTGCTTTACACATGTCTTTGGTTTTCTTAGGGAGTAGCAACATGTCAAGTTAACCCTAGATCTGTATTTTTAGAGATAGCCATACGAGTCATTACCTTTATGTCATTACATTTATGTCATTACATGTTAGTTGGATCCTTGCCTAGGTAGTTATTTCACATATTTGATTGTATTCAAGTTTCAAAGTTTGAATTCTTATTTGTTTATTTCTTCCGTCGTGTTTCAATTAATTAATTTTAGTTAAATTGTTTTTTTGTTTATTAATATTAATTAATTAAAATAATTAAATTAATTAGGTTAGAAGTCGATAAAGGTTTAGTAACGAAAGCCGCCAAACGCGTCTTTAGGGTTCGATATCTGGACTTACCTAAACTTTACTATATCACGATCGGTACACTTGTCGTTTGTGTGAAGTTTAGTTAGAAATTTCAAAATTTTAAAACTAATTTGTGAAAAACATTTTTAAAATAAAATAATACATATTTTTACACATCAAAATGATAATTAGATAATAAACATGCTTATTAAGACGCAAGAAATGTTATGTATTATGATGTACATGTGGTCATTATAAGAATGATAAAGTTTATATTTTTTATATTATTTAAAAGTAGAACTCACTTAATAAAGCTGAATTTTATGTGTGATAGTTGGCAGGTGAAGGATCATGCTGTGGATGGCACAAAGATGGAAGCTACTTGGTGTGCGATGAATGACATCCATATTTATGAAATCGTTTATGTTAATTTAAAACAAAGTATAATGTTTATATTATATTTGGAAGACAAATGTATGATTACAAATGATCTACAGGTTTTAAATGAATGTTATTTATTTCCGCTTTAATGTTTTGTTTATAAAGTGATTTTATGTAACATTTTGAATTTTTGTTAACTAAGAGTTAACATTGCTTATTCTTGTAAGGGCTGTTGATACATATGTACCTAGTTTAGGAGCTTAATATAAATGTCTTTCATATCTTACATATATGTTATGAATGGGTATGAATGAAATACAATATGTGATTGATGCTTATAATGTTTAATGTTTCATTGTTTATTATGTGATAATTTATAGTGAACTAACTATATAGGTTTATGGTTGTTGTACATAATTCTTAGTCAATAATGATTGAAAAACATGTTCAAACTTAATCATATGAAGTCCTCATGCGAATGAACCATGCTAATGGACCATACGCATGAATACTTCATGCTAATGGACCAGTCGCATGAATACTTCATGCTAATGGACCAGTCGCATGAATACTTCATGCTAATGGACCAGTCGCACGACTGAACCAGGAGAATGGACCAGTCGCACGATTGAGATATAAGATTGACTCAGTCGCACGACTAAACCTTCAGTCGTGCGGATGGATTAATCGCATGATTCAGTCGCACGACTGAACCATGCTAACTGTTCAGTCGTACGATTGGAAGACCCTAACCTATAAATACCACCTAATTCGTGGAAAAACATAAAAATTCGAATACCTACGCACATAATCGTACCCTAGCTGTCTAGACACTCAAGAAAACCTGTTCCAAGTTCATAGATCACAGTTGATCTTGTTCTAATCATTCTTAACGTCTCTTTAATTGTTCCTTAACTCGATTATTATATGCCTTAGGGTTCGAATCATGCCAACGAATCGATTGGAAACGATTTTGGTTTATTATTTGAAGTTTTTAATGGGTTTTAGGGCTGCGGAGTTCACCGGAGGATGGTCGAAATTTGTAGCCGGAAAAACGGGAAGGGAGATAGGGGAGGTGTTGAAGCTTCAGTTAATTACACAAGTGATCCCTCAACTTTAAAGTTCTATAATTTCATGTGTAAACTTCCATTTAAAGTTTATTAATTGACAAATCAACCCCTTAACTTTTTTAATTTAAGTTTTAAATAATTTTTAAGTTTAATAACTCTTATAAATTGATATTATTAATAACAATATTATTATTATTTTTATTATTCTTAGTTATTATCATTATTATTATTATTATTATAATCATTTAGTAATGTCATCATGTTCAATTTAATAGTTTAAGTTATTAACTTTTAAAGAAAACAACTAATAAAGAATCAAACATAAATAAACCACAAGTTCCATAAATGACAACAATAGTCCTTACAAGAATAAGCAAAGTTAACTCTTTTCAAGATGTTACAGTCTCCCCAACTTAAAGAAATTTTGTCCGGAAATTAAGAATAAACTAAGCGAAAAAATGCTGGTATTTTGCCTTCATGTGGTCCTCATGCTCCAAGTGAACTCAGCTCCACACTTATTCTCCCAATGAACCTTGACAATTGGAGTAGTGTGGTTCTAGTCTTCTTCATAATGCGATCCATAATTTCAACAGGTTTCTCAACAAAGTGCAATGACTTGTCGATCTGAATGTCTTCTAGTGGAACACGCAGACTCTCGTCGACCAAACACTTTGTCATATTTGAGAGATGAAACATAGTATGAACTCCACTAAGGTCGGAAGGTAGTTCCAGTCTATAAGCCACTTTCCCAATCCTTTTCAGGATTTTGAAAGGTCCTACAAATCTTGGAGCCAGTTCCCCCTTCTTTCCAAAGCGAACGACACCTTTCCACGATGAAACTTAAGAAGAACCATGTCGCCAACTTGGAACTCCAACGGCTTATGACGCTTATCGGCATAACTCTTTCGTCGACCTCTTGGCATTTCAAGGTTCTTGTGGATAGTGGAGACTTTATCGGTCGTTTCTTGTATGAATTCAGGACCAGTGATGAAGTTTTCACCAATGCCGGTCCAGCACATCGGTGATCGGTATTTATGACCATAAAGTGCTTTGAATGGTGCTATCTTGATACTCGAGTGATAACTATTGTTATACGAAAATTCCGTGAGCGGTAAATGTGTATCCCAATCACCACCAAAGTCAAGGACACATAGTCGTAGCAAATCTTCAATTGTTCGTTCGGTTTGACTATCAGTTTGAGGATGGTAAGCTGTACTTAAATCCAATTGAGTACCCAAGAGTTCTTGTATAGACGACCAAAATTGTGAAGTGAAATGAGCGTCTCAGTCGGATATGATGTGCAACGGCACACCATGACGACTCACAATTTTGTCAATGTAGATGGGAGCCGGTCTTGAAACTTTGTATGTTTCTCGTATTGGTATGAAATGTGCCGTTTTGGTCAAACGATCAACAATTACCCATATACTATTATGACCACGAGGAGTATGAGGTAACTTGGTTATGAAATCCATGGATATATGTTCCCATTTCCATATAAGGATTTCGGGTTGTTCAAGTAAACCACTTGGTCGTTGGTGCTTGCCTTTGAGCTTTGCACATATGAGACACTTGGAAACGTACGACACTATATCTTTCTTCATTCCAGGCCACTAGTATTGACCACACAGGTCCATGTACATCTTATCGGAGCCAGGATGAATGGAATATCGGGTTTGATGAGCTTCATTCATAATGAAGTGTCGAAGGTTATCACGATTCGATCGGAATCCAAAGTCGATTCAAGAAGTACCACATGCCGTTCGGTTTTGTCTCTAGTTGTGACCAAACATTAAACACCAAATCTTCATCTTTCCCTTCATCGGTTAACGCTGCTTGTTGAGCCTCGTGAATGCATAACTCGAGATCACTATCAATCCTTATGTTTTGAAGCATGATAGTAGCCTTGTTGACATTCACATGAATCTCGGTATCAAATTCCCCCAATGTATCAAACCATTGCCTTTGATCTCAGATTTCTTGAAGCGAGATAGTCTTGTTGTGGACCTTGCGACTCAGCACGTCGGCTACAACATTCGCCTTTCCAGGGTGATAGAGAATGTCACAGTCGTAGTCGCTAATAAACTCAATCCAACGTCTTTTTCTCATGTTGAGATCCTTTTGGTTGAACATGTGTTGGAGACTCTTATGATCACTGTAGACTATGAATTGCGTCCCATAAAGATAGTGTCACTAGATCTTCAAAGCGAAAACCACAACACCAAGTTCAAGATCGTGAGTTGTGTAGTTCACTTCATGGACCTTTAATTGCCTCGATGCGTATGCTATGACTTTGCCTTGTTACATGAGAACACAACCAAGAACTTGATTAGAGGCATCACAGTACATGGTAAAGTCGTCGTTTCCATCGGGGAGTGTGAGAATAGGAGCGTTACATAGCTTGCGTTTCAATGTCTCGAAAGCCTCCTGTTGTTCGGGTCCCCATTCAAAAAGTTGATTCTTTTGGGTTAACGCCGTTAATGGTTTAGCAATCTTCAAAAAATTTGCTATGAACCTACGGTAATATCCCACTAAGCCTTCGGTTGGGGTTGTGGGAACACACCAATTTTTCACGGCTTCTATTTTAGCAGGATCAACAGGAATTCCTTGGCTATTCACCATATGCCCTAAAAATTGAACTTCTTCCAGCCAGAACTCACACTTGGAAAACTTGGCGTATAATTGCTCCTTCTTTAAAAGTTCGAGAACTTGTCGCAAGTGCGTCTCGTGATCAATTTTCGTCTTGGAATAAATAAGAATGTCATCAATGAACACGATCACAAACTTATCCAAATACGATTTACATACTCGATTCATGAGATCCATGAACACAGCAGGTGCATTGGTCAAGCCAAAAGGCATAACCATGAACTCGTAATGTCCATATTGAGTACGAAAAGCGGTATTTGGAATGTCGTCATCGTGAACAAGTAATTGATGATACCCAGAACGTAGATCGACCTTTGAAAATTGGGTTGCTCCTTGAAGTTGATCAAAGAGATCATCAATTCAAGGAAAAGGGTATTGGTTTTTGATGGTAAGCTTGTTGAGTTCTTGGTAGTCGATGCACATACGAAATGAACCATCTTTCTTCTTCACAAACAACACAGGTGCACCCCATGGTGAAGAACTAGGATGAATGAAACCCTTATCGATCAACTCTTGCACTTGACTAGCTAGTTCTTGCATTTCAGACGGTGCAAGGCGATAAGGTGATTTAGCCACAGGGTTTGCAAAAGGGGTCGCATAGGAGGTAACCCCTTAAGATCCTCAGGAAACACTTCGGGAAAATCTAGCACGACAGGAATTTCTTTCAGTTCCTTACCCTTGGCTTTCGTATTAACTACATGCGCCATGAAAGCTGTGTAGTTCTTACTTAAACACTTTCGAGCCTTGATGCAGGACATAAGTTTGAGTCCTTGGGATGATTTCTCCCCAAAGACTTTCAAAGTATCACTCGATGGTAAAGGAATTCGAATGCACTTCTTGAAGCATAGAATTTCCTTGTGTTGATTGGCTAACCAATCCATGCCGATAATAACATCAAAGCTTCCCAGTTGCATAGGAATGAGGTCAATGAAGAACTTGTGTTCGTTAAGACGCAAGGTGTAATCGCGTATTACGACAACAACGGTGATCGATTTTCCATCGACGACTTCGACTGTAAAGGATCTTTCAAGATTAACACGTAGCTTAGAAAGGATACGCTCGAACTCCAAAGACACGAGAATAAGGATAACAAAGGATAGTAATTTAAATAAGAATAAGCTAAGAGCTGTAAGGTATATGGAATGATTCCATTTGGTAACACATTACCATTTGGAAACGTTGACTCGTCAAGGTGAATTGACCCATTTTTATTAGAAACTTATGTATATCGATCATAGTTTATCACTCATCCTAGAAATCCCCAGGTAAGCATAAATAGTCCCTTAGGATTTATGTGAAATGCTTACATTAGCCCGAAGGTCTTTTGCCAGGAAATCCAGAATACAAGTGTCTATGTGTCACACAATATTCCTTAGGTTCATGAAATCAAAACCTTGATGAGATTTGTATAGATTAGACATAACGTCTAAAGATCCAAGTCATAAACAATAAGTATGCGATCCCACGTGTCACCGAGAATAAGATTAATAGGCTTCATGTTCGGGGAGAATCAAAGAGTCAAAGATAAGTTTAGGGGAGACAAATAACAATGTTTAAGCAATCCTATGCTAATGCATCAAATTGCACATAAGAAGGCATAACATTATGTAGCATGCAAACCATACATTTTACAAGATAGAAATATAATTCTATGAGGTTCATGCATATGCTATAGTCTAGGTCATCATTTCTAATAATCTAAATCCCTATAGTTATGGGCTCTCATACCAATCTGTCACACCCCAATCTTGACAGCGGAAACGTCGAGATGTGAGGGTTAAGATTGTTCACAGCCACATAACGCTATTAATAAACCCAAATATAATAATCATAAGTTTTAAATGTAACATTACAAGCATAAGTCTCAAATATGAAAATAGACATAACATAAAATGTAAATAAACCAAGTCATTTCATTAATTTAGCTAGGTCCAATCTTAGATGTGAATGAACTTCAAGATGACAATCAAACATGCACATTTCCTGAAACATGTCAAAAATAAAAGGTCAACATAATGTTGGTGAGATTTCCATAGTTTTCAATACATAAGTATATAAATGATGGCAACTCATGTTATAAGTTAGTGAGCAAAGTAACTAGGGATGTAAGACAGATGCACAATCAAACCTTGATAGTTTACAAGTTTCACGTTTAGAAGTTTATACTATTAGCTAAGTGTACTTGGATTAACCAAGCAGGCTTGTCAGGCCCATAGATTTATGATGTCGCTAGGCTAGCAATAGTTAATGATTGCACATATAATCGTCAATACATGGTAATTACAAAGATCAACTAACCATAACATAAGTGAATTGCCAAGAGTTTACAAGAATCAAATGAATTTCCAAGTTCAATGATTATAAGGTAACAAGTTTCACCACAAAGTGTGAAAATATAAAAAAAAACGGTATAGAAATACTCACATAGTCAATAAATATATAGTTGATGGTTTAAAAGAAATAATATGCGTCGTTCCAACGTAAACAGTCTCAAGGCACCTAAATATACATATTTACAAAATTTAAGTTTCATGATAAGTTTAACGTTTTAACGAGAACTAGGGATCAAGGAGAATTTGGGGTTTCGATAAAATAAAATTTAATAATAAAAACACTTTATTTTTTTGATTTAATGAAAAGGAATATCCCAGTTAATTAGCTTATCATAAAGAAATAAATTTATATTATTTATAATATTTGACAAATCTTAAATATAAAATGTAAATACATTTGTATATTTATTAATAAAAAACTATGATTTTAAACAATAACATTTTAACCAATAGTAATAATTTAAGTGAATTAAATCATTATTTAAAGTATTATTTATCAATTAAACTATATATAACCTTTGTTTTATAAAAAAATATAAGAGTTTTTAAGAACATAAATTTTCAGAAATTGATTAAGTGACTTTAGAAACAATTTAAGTTTACAAATTGATTTTAATAAATTTTAGAAATTTTATATAACTTTTTAAAGGCTAAAAAGCCCTACAAAAATTAAGTGAGGTTGCCTGGGTTTGAACCCGGGACATCTAGTTGAACAGACAAATGGTTTACCAACAAGTTTAAAAACGCAATTTCAAGAACACCCCAAATCTTATGAACCCTAATTTTAACTTCGATCGAATTGAGTCGAAACGCTTATTTTTAATGATCAATTGGTTAGGGCTTTGTTCCCCTCTCGAAACCGAGTATATACATGTCTTCAATTACCTGGTTTTGATGTTCAATCGACAGAAACGAGAGTCCTTAAACCGTGATAGAAACTTGAATCTGTTTGATGCGCAACAGTGATGTTAATCAAATTAAACTTGTGTGAAACTTCGGGTGATGCTCACGATTCTAAGCCCTCAATCAATTAGAAGTGAAAATGCCTGAAGATTGGGGTTCGATTAAACATAGGTTCGTGATGAAAATGGTAACCATGTGTGATGATTTCAGGTGTTTAGACTGAAATTTATCTTAGGAATAGATTAGAAACGGTTAATTGATTGTGTGGGTTTAATTAATTTGATTATTATCGATCTTTAATGTTCAAATGGTTTGAAGATTGAAAGCAAGGTTTAATCGGATGCCTCATGCTTGCTTCACCTGTTATCCAATCGTAATACCACCATTTGAAGGGTGGAGTGAAGTCCTATGGCCTTTCCCTTAAGGGAATCTTGGACATTATGCGCGGAGGACTCCACTTCAGCACGACCTTAGGCTTTCCAGTAATGGGATCCACTTCAGACCTTCGGATGTACTTCTTCGGTTGTTGAGGTCTGAAGTTTACCCACCTAGTGTGGTATTCTTTCCTTAGTGCAGCCTCAAACTAGCCTGACATTTTCCTCGGATTGGCATATAACAAATTTAGGCGTGCCAGCTGGTTGAGCTCAAAACCAGGGAGAGTCTTTAGATCATGTGGGAATCTGAAGTACTCTATTCCCTTCTCTCTCTTAACTGCATACACATTCAGATCCTCAAAATACGGCCATGCAATGATCTTGCCCGACACCTTTAGGTGTTTCTTGACCTTGTATAGTTTGGTGTAGGCATTTGGCTTTTGTGCAGTGCGTTGGGCTCGTATCTCAGCAAAACAAGCCGCCCATTCAGCCTTCTTGATTTCTACATCATCGTCCAAGGCTTGGGCTTGGCTCTCATTCTTCTCCGTTTCCTTTTCCATCTCATCCAGTTTATCAAAGGTAGCACTGCCGATAGTATCACCCAAGTTGGGGATCACATTGCCCTCTCGGTCAGTGTACTCTGGATAGTGGTCAGCAGGGACATCCTCTATATCAATTTTGTCTACATCGTTTAGCTCTTCGTCACTTGTTACATCAAAAGTATGTGCATCTTTGACAATCTCGTCTGGGTTTAGCCTGAACATCTCAGCAAGTTGCTCATCAATCAGGTCATGTATGATTTCTCCTTCTTCGGGAGTATAGCTCACCGACCTTCTGACAATCCCTTGCAAATCAAAAATCATTGTGAGTTGAGACTTGATATGCTATAGGGGAGCAACATCATATTCATCTTGCTGAGATGTTTGATCTGCTTGATTTAAACATGTAACACATCAACCATTAGTAATTAATCAAGACAGTTAAACAGTAGATAAATATATATCAACATTAATTACACAACTGTAATACAAGATTTAAGTAGAAAAGTTTTAAATACATAAACATCTAATCATTACTTTTGTCTTGAATAGCAGGCTTCTCAGCAGGAGGGGCAGAGGATGATGCTCCTTGGTCTTATGCTTTCTTTGTCCTTCTCTCTTGACCTTGAGCTGAGGCAGATGCAGCTGCATCTCCTTCTTCATCATTATCATCATCTTTCTTTCCCCTTGACCCGTCATCATCACTATTATCTTCTTCATCAGTCTCATCATCACCATCATCATCATCATCATCATCATAATCATCATCATCACCCTCTCTAATCTTCAGCAGCTCATCTTTTGATCCCTTTAATTTGAGCATGATAGTCCTGTTTGAGGCCTCCAATTCCTCAATTCTCTTCACTTATTGGTCATTGAGCTCCTAAAGTTGGGCAATTTGTTGTGCTTGCTAGGAAATCTACTATGCTTGAGTAGCATTTAGCTCCATAAGCTGACTTAGCTGAGCAACTCTTTCATCGTCAACAGCTAATAGCTTCAGCACCATGCGGTTTAGTGCCGAAGGCTGTTCCTCTACCCCAATGGAGGGTAGAGTGGATCCTATGGTGAAGGTGGTGTGGGATGATGGACCTGCTTTGGTGGCTAGTGGTGGTAGTGGTGGATGTGGTGTATATGGGTGATGGGATAGTAGGTGTGGTGGTAGCTGTGGTGGATGTGGTGGTGGCTGTGGCAGTAGTGGTGGTGGTTGTGGCAGTAGTGGTGGCTGTGGCAGTGGGAGTGGATGTGGTCAATGTAAATCTTGGCCTATTACCCTTTTTGCCCCAAGGGTGAGCCATCCTCTTCTTCCTGGAGCCTTTAGAAATAGAGGCTCCCCCTTGGCTACTAGGCTGGTCTGGGGTATAAGATGGATCTGTATCAATAGTAACAACATCCCTGGACTCCCCCTAGCGTCCACCAACCGCCCTGAGCCCTCTCTCCGTAGCTATGACTTGGCTCCCCACCGTTCGCACCAGAGGCTCTTCGTCAGACTCCTCCTCCTCCTCCATCTGAAAATCAGGGTGGATTTGAGTCGGCTAGGGTCCACTCGGACGATCACCCCTGGACTATCACCGTGGTCGTTATTGTTAGAATCAACGGAGGGTAGAGCAATCTTCTCAACATCAGAATCACTATTGTCGTGGTGCCACTTCCTCCTAGCTGGTGCCACATAATCATCTCGAGCCAAATGCCTAAACAACCTCCTCACCGGGGGCTTCACCTGCTTGCCCTGTTAGACCTTCATCCTCCCGAGGGTCGTGTCATCCATGACCTCAAAAGTAACTACATCATGACTCTCTTTAGGTAGTGAAGGAAGCTTCTCGTCAATGATCATCTGTAAGAACCATGGATACATGCAGAATCCTTCGTTCCCTTTAGCTTCTAAGTTCTCGACTAGATAGGAGAAGATCATGCGGGAGAAACTGAATTGATGGTTCAGTACTAGTGCAACGAATGCGTTCTAGATTTGGTCAGAGAGGTCATCAAATCCACCAAACCTAGAGGCTATGCACTTTAAGATCACATGTGCCAAATACTTAAATCGAGGGCACATGTTGCTCTTGTTCAGTACCTCGACATTTAAGTCACCGGCATACTTGATCCTCATAAAGCATCCCTAGACTGTCAAGGGATGTAGCTTAGTTGGGTGGTTTCCATCCTCACCTAGACCTAAGACCCATCTCAAGTCCTCCTTTGTGATCACTATCTCTTGACCCAAGATGGAGCTCCGGATACAACGGGGCTCAGCTGATCTGTCCACCCTGGCGGTCTCCTAGAATGACTGCTGGATGGATCTATAAGGTGTGCAGGGAATCGAGATAGCCTTGAAGATTCGTGATCGGCGCAGAAGGGCTACAATCCCTAAGAACTCAACAGTGTTCCGGGATGTAGGATCAAGGTGGGCACAGATGCTGTGCTTGGTGTTTATAGTCCACCTCTCTACCATGTTTCTGTAACAGAAACACTTGAAACTTAAACTGTTTTGAAATCAGTCTGGTTCAATCGTGCGTGACTGGGTAACTAAGATTGAGATTCTTATAGTGAATTGAATATGGTAATCAAGTCAATGATTGAATAGTGGAAACAAACAATCAAAGAACATTCAATGCAAGAATTATACTCATAAATGCTTTTGTATTTTATGTATAAAAGTTGATTGATTACAGAGAATAAATGACAACAAAAATTCTCTATGTCTATCATCCATCACCTCATGTACGAGGTTATCTATTCTATTATAGGCAGACAAGATGCCTTTTACAAAATGACTAAATTGCCCCTGACCTATTACATCAGAACTAGTCTAACTCTTGATCTGCATCTTTGCTTGTTCATCCGCATTGGCAAATGCGGATGAGTTGACTTGATTAGCAATTCTTCACTTGATCATCTGCATTAGTATGTTGGTCATCCGCATTGGTTAATGCGGATGAACAAATACTTCTGCGTATTTGTTCGGTCATCCACATTTGTCAAATGCGGATGAGCAAAGTCTTGTCCGCATTAATACTTGGTCTTCCGCATTTGTCAATGCGGAAGAACAAATACTTGTCCGTATTTGTTTTAGGTCTTCCGCATTGACAAATGCGGAAGAAAATACTTGATTTTTTTTAGCAGAATCTTCATCCGCATTTCATCTTGGACTTGTGGTATTTGAGCAAAGCAATCATCAAATCACCCATTGAATTGGGATGTATGATCCTTTCAGGGTGCAACAATACTCCCCCTAAGGATTATATAACCTATTTTCTTCAATGTTTGGGTGGTGATTGATGTTGTGAGGATTCTGCTGGGTCTTGTGGAGGTAAAAAAAATACAGCTTTAGTTGGATCCAAAAAGGCTTTAATCATGTTGACAAAATCTGTTGCTTCTGACATTCTGTCCCTACTTAGCGCATGTATCTTCATTTTGCTCATATTGTAGATGGCTTCTATTGGTAACTTCTTTAGAGAAATAGGTTCCCAAATAGAAATAGTAGATAGACCGTCTCTGTGAATCAGTAAGCTTCCACCCACATCTACCTCAAGTTTGACAATGTTCCCAAGTTGCAATGGTGTCTTCTTTTTCTTTCTTTTGTCTCTTTTGGTACTGATACGATCATAAGCCAATTTTAGCAACTTGATGCACTTTAGGAAGAAGAGTATCTTGTTCACCCAGTTTATTGTTTATTTCCCTGAAGTGTTTGGTATATATATAGTGAATGTAGGATTCATCAAGAAATCTTACTTCATATCCACTAAATAGACGTATTTCAGCACCCTCCTTTCCTCCCCACTTTCTTTCAATCACCATCTCATAAGTTTTTTCATCATAGTACACATTTGAGATGGGTGTGGAGGAATGAGTACCAGACACCATTTTTCTCTTTAAAGACTCTGTTGGTTTCACCTTCAACTCAAGAAACACAACTTCTTCTGCTTGCATTTTCTTCTTCTTCTCAAGGGGATTAATAAAAGACTTATCTTTTCTCATGCATATTGTCTTTAATGAATTGAAATTTTCAGTCCTTCTGAACATTTTGAGTATGTTTTCAAATTCATATCCTCTGAACATAGCTGAGTGATTGATCAGTTCTAGTTGAGCTAGTTCTTTTAAGTCATGGATCTCCAAGGCATTTACAAGAGCTTGAGTACTCTGTAAAGAATTTGACCAGCCCGGAGATCCTTTTCACCATAAACATATTCCACATGCTATCATACTTCCATGTAATTATTTTCTGATCAACTTTGCCTTTGGGAGTAGACACCCCTTTGATTAACTCAGCAGTGGTTAATCCTTTTTGTAATATAACTGAGAGGGTTCTGCAAACCATTTAGGGTATTTATGAACTACAGGAGCCAACAATTCTTGGTCTTTTTGGTTTAGAAGCATGTCTTGAGCAGTTACTATAGATCTTGGCTTCTTGTTTAGGATTTCTTCTTCTATCCACTTGAGCATATCTTTCTTTTCATTAATCATTTGGAGAGTAGCAGCCCTTAATGAGTTTGTTTTCATATTCCCAATCTTCCTTCTTGTGAATCTTTGGATTGAAAGATAATCCTTCATTTCCTTATCTGACATGCTATAAGGATCAGGAAATAGTGGTTCAAGAGTTGGGGTTGATTTCTTCATGGATGATAGCTTAGGCAGAGGAACCTTTCTGGAAAATGATCTTTTATACTCAGTTGAGGTTGATTTCTTCATAGTAGACAATCTTGGCACAGGAACCTTTCTGGTGAATGATTTTTCATACTCAGTTTCAAAGTTTGGATCTAGTAGCTTATTCACCTTTTCTTCTTCTTCCTTCATTCCTTCATATGTCATGCCAAAGACTTCATCTGGATCATACCCATGATTGATCAAAAACATTGCTTTTATCATCAGGTTCTCAGTTTGAGCCTTTAACACCATTTCCTCTACTGGTGTTTCTATTTTCATAGGACGGAATATTCATATGAACATCCTTTTAAGCATCACAACCTCCAGCTATCTCTCTTTCCAGATCAATAGTAACAGCTTGTTTCTTTAATTGAGCTTCAGCCTGCTCATGTTCTTCAAGGAATTCAGCTATAGCTGCCAAGCTTCTGGGATCATCTTTCTTATTTTTCTTAACATTCTCTTCTTCGACCATTGGTCTTTTTCCCTTAGCCTTTTCAGCTAGATATTTCCTCTTTCAGGAGTATGTTTGAAGTTGTGGACTTGAAGTTTCAGCCTTTTCTATCTCTTAAAGCAATTTTTCAACCTTGGTTTGTTCTTGATCATAAATTTCTATTTCCTCCTTTTGTATTTCTTTTTCATTCTTTTCCTTTTCTTTTTCACACAATTCTCTTATCATTTCTTTTTGTTCCTCAGACAGTGCCACAGCAGGTATAATCTGCATACTTAACTCTTTCTCCAAAGGACTGGAGATTGAGGGATGACTATAATAGGTTCAGTGTTAGTCCTTTGATTATTCACAAACTCCCAAATTCATCATCTACATTGAATTCTTCAGAGACAAAGCTATCTGGAGCACTGATTAGTTTTTCAAATGTTGCTTTCTCAGTATGAGTAGCACTTGATTTCCCAAGTAAATCACAATTTCTAAGCTTTGTTCCTCATTCTTTGTTTGGCTTGCATCTTCTCTTTGTTCATAATTCTCTGAGAAAGACTGGTTCTTATCATCAATAATTTTTCTTTTTCATTTTTACTTTCTTAGCCACAACACTTCTTTGAATTTCAATTAGCATTTCAAGTTTAGAGATCCTTTTATTTTGACTTTCAACTTGACTTTGGAGATTGGAGATGATTTCAGCTTGTTCTTCAATAATGTTCTCTTGCTCTTCCATAGCTATAGTTTTATTGGCAAGAGTGTCAACATGGCCACTCACTTGTTCTTTAGAATGGTTTAGGGAAGCTTTCAAGTAGTCAATCTCTTTCTCTTTCTCTTTCTTTTCAGCTTCATATTTTTCTTTTAGTTCTTTTAATTCATGCTCCTTTTGATCAAGCTCTAGAATCCTGTCATCAATGATTCTAGCTCTCCTATATAGTATTCTTTCCATCCTTTCCACCTTTTATAGGAGCTCAGCTATTAACTCATCCTTTACATCAGGCCTATTTATATTAGATTCAGCAAAGCTCTCTGAAGGAGCAGTCTCAAAAGTTTCTCTCTATACAGGCATTTGAACATGTTGATCCTCCTCATCTGAAGATGATTTGGATGCTTTAGAAGTGCTAGTTGAGTCTCCAAATTCAGTTGGGTTATCATGGGTGGCAATGGTTGGTGTGGTGATGTTGGTGAGTTATGAGGTGGTGATATTGGTGATTGATGAGGTGGTGATATTGGTGATTGATGAGGTGGTGATATTGGTGATTGATGAGGTGGTGACATTGGTGATTGATGAGGTGATGATATCGGTGATGGTTGTGGGGTTGTTTGTGGTGTTCGTTGTGGTGTTGGTTGTGGTGTTGGTTGTTATGTTGGTTGTGGTTTTGGTTGTGGTGTTGGTTGTGGTGTTGGTTGTGGTGATGGTGGTGGTGATGGTTCTGCAACTTACTCATCAGCAGCCTGTTTTCATCCTTGATCTTCTTGATTTATCTGTTGAATCATCCAAGGAAGAAGAGGTGAGTGAGCTCCACTGTAAAAGTTTTTGGGATCCCTCTTCTTAATGTACTTGTATGATCTTGCATCATAATGAGGAATATCAAGCACCGGTCCCTTAGTAGCAATATCTGGAAATGCTTCATTTATCAGGCATTGAATGAATCTCGGATACATCAAGAACTTGTATCTTCTCCCTCTTGTATGTTTGAAGTCAGGCCATTAAAAACATAGGCAGACATATTGAATGGCCTGTTTGTGCAGAGAGCACAGATTGCTGAGGAAGTGGTGATTGGAATATCATTCCATCCTGTTTTTCTCTTGGATAAGCAGTGTTGAAACATGTGGATTAGAAAACTCCAAGGCAGATAAACCAATCCTTTAACAATTTGTTTAGCTTCAAATCCTCCTTCATAACCAATCTCAGCAAAGAATGTGGTTATTTCATCATCATCCAGCTCTAGAGGTGCATTAGCATCAACACCAAAATGCAAGCATCTTCTAACAGAATCTTCAGAGATGCTTAGAGTGTGATCATTGTCAATTCTTCTAGCTAGAGTTCTAACATCATCTACTTCAAGTACCTCAACTAAATTCTAGAAAGACCTAATGAGGTTCTCATAGATGGTGGGTCTAACAGTGATAGCATAAGCTACCCTTGTTGTTGAGATGAATCTGATAATATCTCTGAGTCCCTCAGCTTCTCGCACGTTAGGGTTTAAATAACCGCTGACATTGTGGAGCTTGCTCCATGAAAGATTTGCCATATAATCTACATAAAAGACAAGTGTGTCAGTTTTAGTGAGAACTCATGTGTATCGTTTATTAGTTTGACATTAAATGGTCAAAGATGAATTTTTGACATTACTGTATCATTGTTGTCACATCAAATGGTGAATTTGTTATTCAACAATCACAGTTTCTATGTTTGAACCATTTATTAGATGTTATTTCATTGATTTCTTACACATTTTCATTTCTCATCATGCTATGTTCTTGCACCAAACATGACTATAAGGTTTTCATGATGAGTAAAATTTCTATTAGTTTGCATTGTTCATTGAAGTCGAAAAGGTGTATTATATTACATCAATAAATCGAATTTTTGTGTGCTTCATTATCATTTGGTTTTTTGTTTGATTTAGGTTTAACAGTCCAAAAGTTAGGTCTTGATGAATTTTTTTAGAAATTTCACCTTGTTTTCGATGCAACTGTAGTTTCAAAATCGATAACAAGAACAGGTTGAGTAGAATCACACAAAAATCTTTGGTTGTTTATGATGAAGATGATCAAAGTGGGTTACTGTGTATTTGCGCTCGTCTCACTATGAAGTCTCTCAAATTTGAAAAGTATTAAATGACCCGTTTAAATTCCCTTAAATAGTCAAATAATGACTTGTACAAGATTTTACAAGTTTAAGAGCAAATGCGGTCACCACTGTAGCAAATGCAGAAGTGTAAATTTTTAAGTCTTTTAGTCATCCGCATATGTTAAGTGTAGCAAATGCGGAAGTGTAAATTTTTAAATCTTTGGGTCATCCGCATTTGTTAACTGTAGCAAATACAGAAGACAAAAATTTGGACTTTGACTACCCGCATTTGTTCACTGTTGTAAATGTGTAAGTGTTGAACTTGTGATTTTATGACATCCGCATTTACACACTATAGAGTTTGACATCCGCATTTGTGTACTATGACCAATGCGGAAGTACAAAGTTCATCAACATTTGAGCACTGTAGCAAATGCGGAGATATAAGTTATGATTTTATTCATTTGCATTAACACACTGTAGCAAATGCGGTAGTGTTATTACTTTAGTTTCATCCTATCCGCATTTGTGCATTGTGGCAAATGCAAAAGGACAAAGTCAACGAGCATTTGTGTAACTGCACCAAGTGCGGTTGACAACACTTGGTCAACATTGCACTATAGCAAAATGCGAAAGAGAGATGTTCATCAGCATTTGTCTACTGTAGCAAATGCGGTTCACAAAACTTGTTCAGCTTTGCTCACAGTAGAAAGTGCGAACGAACGAAGTTCATTAGCATTTGTCTACTGTAACAAATGCGGCTGAGCAAATTTAGTTAGCATTTGCTCATTATAGCAAATGCGATATAATAAAATCCACATTTACTTCTTCACTTTGAACTAAGAGATACTCGCATTGGTTAGATGGATGGGTTACCTTCACCCGCATTAACCAATGCACTTACCTGCATTAGCTTTGAACTTAATCAAAGTTAATGTGTCTGCATTGGTTTTTCATATTATGAAGTATTGTCCTTGATTGATTTTTCTTATGAAGTTGACTGTTAAAATTGTCAATTCTTGCTTGGATTGACTTGTATGTCACAAGTGATACAATTTTCCCAATTTTGACTGATCTTGGACTTTTCATGCTTCCAAGAATCTGCATAAGCTGAGATACAATGGTATATCTTTTTGCAACAACACCAAAATTCCTATTTGTTTTGTTTTGAAAGTAAGTTAAGCTAGTAACAAAAAAATATGGACTTACTCAAAAATTTTAAATTACTCCCCCTAAAGTTTATATCCACATTTGGATAGAAACTTTAAAGATTTAAAACTTTTTGAATTTTATTATGATTTAATAATGAAGAGAATTATATCTTTTGTTTGGATCATATCAGTCTTACATTACACATGTGCATCCTTTATGATTAAATTGACATGTTTATAACTTGATGATTGAAGGTATGTTTGTCCTCTTAAACTCATACCAGTTGATATTTTGATGCAAATGATTTTTATCATGTTTTTGTTTGATTTAATTATTCAATATATACCTCACACACACAAGCATGGAATGATCAACCATCCTTATACAATGCATGGTAGAACCTTCTCACAACTTTTTTTACCAGGTTACTTAAGTTATGAGAACTCATTTTCACTGATCCTTATTAGGATTCTTTTACTTTGATCCTTTTCATGATGATCCTCACTAGGATTCTTTTCACTTCACTTTGGAAGGTGATCCATGATGGGATTGTTTTGTTCATTCACTTGGAATGTATTGCTTTTGTAGATTCATCCAATTTGGATGTGTTCCTCATTGGGAATCTCTTGGATCAGGACTTCTATACTATGTGCATGTTTCATCAGGTCTTTGCTCAGCAAAACAAAAATGAAAATGATGTAGGTGAAAGATATTCATAAAGTATCATTACCTGGTGTGTTTAGGTTACTACACACACATGCACTCACATAAGCCAATACATACTTGTACTTTGTGATTAGTGTTTCACTATTAAATAAGATTTTAATTCATCACTGCATGTATCTTCTCTCTAAGTTGAGCCTACCAACATATCTGGGAAGTCATGACAGTCTTGCAATTTTTTGAAATTAAGCACAGTGAATGATATAATGACTGTAATTATATCATTTCCCAAGATTCTTTTCTTCATCAAAATTGATTCTTTTTGTGGTTTTCTGATGTTTTTATAGTTTTTGATGTTTTTCATGGTTTTACTCAAGGTTAATCATGCCAATTGACTGAACCAGGAATTCAAACCTATTGGGTTCAAATGTGTTGGTAAATAAATCAGCTAATTGATTTTCAGTTGGTACTTGAATCAATTTGATTAATCCCTTTTCAGCACAATCTCAAAAAAGTGATATCTAATTTCAATATGTTTTGTTTTTGAGTGTTGAACTGGATTATTAGTTATGAAAACAGCTGCTATGTGGTCAATGTAAATTGGCGTGTGCAAGAAGTTAAAACCATAATCAAGCATCTGGTTTTGAATCCAGAGTACTTGAGAGCAACAAGCTGATGCTGCAATATACTCAGCTTCTGCTATGGACACATATACATTTCTTTGCTTCTTGCATTGCCAAGATACTAGTCTGGGACCAAGAAATTGACAACCGCCAGAGGTGGATTTTCTGTTGAAGTTGCATCCTCCATAATTACTGTCTGTATAGAGATTAAATTATCCTTCCTTTGGATACCATAATCCAAGAGCTGGTTTGCCCTTCAGATATCTGAATATCCTCTTCACTGCATTCACATGTGATTTTTTTGGATCAGCTTGATATCTGGCATACACACAAACCCCAAACATAATGTCAGGTCTACTGGCTGTTAGATACATAAGTGAACCAATCATTGATCGATAGTGAGTCTGATCCACTGGTTTGCCTTCAGGATCAGGTCCATTCTTTACTTTAATATCCACAGAAGTTCTGATAGACTGACAGTCAGCAAAGTGGAATTTCTTCAACATGGTTTCCATATATTTTGATTGATTGATGAAGATTCCATCTGCTGTCTGTTGGACTTGCACCCCTAGAAAGAAGGTGAGTTCCCCCATAGCACTCATTTGAAATTTTGAATGCATAAGGTCTTCAAATTCTTTGCAGAGTTGCTAGTTTGTAGAGCCAAATATAATGTCATCCACATAGATCTGGACTAATAGCATATCTTTTCCTCTTACTCTTCTGAAGAGAGTCTGATCAATCTTTCCTCTTTCATATCCATGTTCAAGAAGAAAGGATGATAGAGTCTCATACCATTTTCTTAGAGCTTGATAAAGACCATATAGAGCTTTGTCAAGCTTGTAAACTCTATGAGGGAAATCTAGATTTTCAAAGCCAGGTGGTTGACTCACATAGACCTCCTGAGCAATCTTTCCATACAAGAAGGCACACTTTACATCCATTTGATAAACAATAAATTTCATGGATGCAGAATATGCTAGAAAGATTTGATTGATTCTAGTCTGGCAACAGGGGCAAACACTTCGTCATAGTCAATTCCTTCTTCTTGAGTGTATCCCTGTGCCACTAGTCTTGCTTTATTTCTGATGACGATCCCTCTATCATCAGTCTTGTTCCTATACAACCATCGATAGGGTATTGTCCTTCGGGAAGATCTACCAGTTGCCATACTTCTTGCTTCTTGAATTGGAGCAATTCTTCCTGCATTGCTTCAATCCAGCTATTGTCTTGAAGTGCCTATTTGATGTTCTTGGATACTGTTTGACACAGAAAGCATGAGAACAAAGAGATGTTTGCAATACTAGATTTGCTTCTTGTCACCCTCTCATTAAGATCACCAATAATGGTTTCAACTGAATGATTCTTATGTATTCTTGTGGTTGGAATGGAGTCACCGGCAATCGTTACATCAAGATTGGAGACATTCAGTTCATTATGGTCAGAGGCACTTTTATCTGGTACTGTTGTTGAATTATGAAGATTGTTAGACTCTATTTCAGTTCATGCTTCAGCTTCAATCCAATAAAGAAATCAGTATTGCAAATAGATGTTTGCAATACTGGATTTGCTTCTTGTCACCCTCTCATTAAGATCACCAATAATGGTTTCAACTGGATGATTCTTGTGTATTCTTGTGGTTGGAATGGAGTCACGAGCAATCGTTACATCAAGATTGGAGACATTCAGTTCATTATGGTCAGAGGCAGTTTTATCTCGTACAGTTGTTGAATTATGAAGATTGTCAGACTCCGTTTCAGTTCCTGCTTCAGCTTCAATCCAACACAGAAATCAGTATTGCAAACAGATGTTTGCAATACTAGATGTGCTTCTTGTCACCCTCTATTAAGATCATAAATAATGCTTTCAACCAGATGATTCTTGTGCATTCTTCTGGTCACCAGCAATCATTACATCAAGGTTGGAGACATTCAGTTCATTATGGTCAGAGGCACTTTTATCTGGTACTGTTGTTGAATTATGAAGATTATCAGACTCTGTTTTAGTTCTTGCTTTAGCTTTAGCAGCACTGTGATTGCTTACATCATTTGATGTCCTTTGTGTTTTAACTGGAGGAGTAGTCTGTTTTTGATTTCTGATCTCATTTGACAGATCATCTGAGTGAGATGGTACCAGGCTTGGACCTCCTTCAGAAGAAACACTAAGGTTTTGTGACGGTTGTCTATTGGGATCAGCTTGAAGAGGAACATCTTCATTCATGCATTCATCAAATGTTGGAGAAATCAATGGAATATCATCTCTTCTTTCTCCAACTAACGAAGTATCACTTGAATAAATATTTCCTGCATCAGACAAGTGAAATTGATCAAATGATTTTGTAAACATGTCAATATCAAACAACCAGTCGGGACCATTTGTAGATTTGGGAAACGAATGTTCTTGAATTGAAAATTTGTTGATTCGTCAATAATGTTTAATCTAAGATTAAAAACTTTGTAAGCCTTTCAAACAGAAGAATAACCTACAAAGAATCCTTCATCAGACTTGGATGAAACTTTCCTAGATAGTCTTGGGTGTTTAATATTGAGACAGGACTACCAAATGATTTAAGAAATACAATGAATGGTTTTCTATGAAAGAGCAGTTCACAAGTAGAGTTCGATTCTGTACAAAGCACGATGTATTAACCGCCTCTGCCCAGAAGGTGATTGGTATTTTAGCATCGGCTAGCATCGTTCTTGCTGCTTCAATCAGTGTTCTATTTCTCCATTCAGCTACCCCATTTTGTTGAGGAGTTCTAGCTGCCTGAATTGATGAGCAATGCCTTTGGTTGCACAAAAAGAACTCATACTTTCATTTTTGAATTCAGTACTATTATCACTTCTTATTATTTTGACATTAAGATCGAGTTGATTTTCAATTTTAGTTATAAATTCTTGTATGATTTGGGATGCCTCATTTTTATGAAGTAAGAAGAAAACCCATGTGAATCGTGAAAAGTCATCAATGATCACTAAACAATACTGTTTCTTTCCAATACTCATTACATGAGTTGGTCCAAACAGATCCATGTGAAGTACCTTCAATGGTGAATTGTTAGTGTTCACCAGCTTGGTTTTGTGAGATGATTTATGTTGTTTTCCTTTGAGGCACGCTGAACAGTGATCAATAAAATGAAATTCTTTTTGAGGAAGACCAAGACATGGTTTCCTTTGACCAACATGTTCATGTTTTAAAGTTTGTGTGCCCCAAATGTCTATGCCAAAGCTGTGACTCACTAAATGATGCTTTTGACAAAAGACATGTTTCTTCTTTAGGTGAGCAGATAACAGTTTAAGACATATGTATTGTTCTTCCTTGGGGTCGTTAAGACAACCCATTCCTCAAAGATCTGAAATCCAGGCTTCAAAATGTAGCAATGAGTGCCTGTAAAGTGAGTGGAATATTTCTTGTCGCAGATCTGAGACACGCTTAACAGATTGAAATTCAGCTTTTCACAGTAGTTCACTCTATAAAAGCTTAGCATCCCGTTTGTCACAGATCCTTCACCTGTAATTCTACCACCCTGTGAATCTCCACCAAATACCACAATAGTTCCTTGTACATGCTTGAGGTCATGAAGGAGGGAACATGCCGCCCATTCAACCTTTTTGATGTTTACTTCGGCGTCTGAGGCTTGGGCCTTCTCTTTGTCCTCTTTTGACTCTTTCTCCATTTTGTCCAGAGTTGCAAAAGTGTCACTGACAAGAGTGTCTCCCAGATTGGGAATAGCAGTTCCCTCCTTGTCAGTGTACTCAGATAGTGTTGAGACGTGATATCTTCTATCTCAATCTCATCTACATACTGAAGCTCATTGTCACTTTCTGTTTGCACAGTTGGAGCATCTTTCACAATGTCATCAGCGTTTAGTTGGAACATTTCGGCTATCTGCTCGTCAGTGAGATTGTGAATGATTTCTCCTTCTTCGGGAGTATACATTACCGATCTCCTGACAATACCCTGCAGATCAAGAATGAATGTCATTGAGTATTGACTTGTTGGAGGGGAGCAATGTCATATTCATCTCTTTGGGAATCAACATCTGCTTGATTTAAACATTCAGCACAACAATCATTAGCTAATAATCAAGGCATAATCATTTACATGACATATAAACATTCATTTCATTAATTTTACTCATAATCCAAATACAAGTGATCTTAAATAACAATAAGACATCTAAGCATTACTCTTGTCCTGGAGCATCGGCTCTTCTGCTGGCGGGGCTTATGTGGAGACACCTTGATCTTGTGCTTGTTTGGTCCTCCTTTCATTGGCTGATGTGGCACCCGCAGCAGATGAGTCATCATCATCATCATCTCTAATATCATCTCCAACATCACCAGCAACATCAGTATCATCATCACCATCATCATCCTCCTCATCACTATCATCATCACTATCATCCCCATCCCCTTCCTTGATCTTAAGGGGCTCTTCCTTGGATCCTTTTAGGCGTAGCATGATGGTCTTGTTGGTAGTCTCCAACTCTTCAATCTTCTTTGCTGATTGGACCTTTCGCTCTCTGAGTTGGAACATTTCTTCACGTTGAGCCTCCATTTGTTGTGCCTGCTGAGATATCTGCTGAGCTTGGGCAACAGTAAGATCTACTAGCTGTCGCAGCTGAGCAGTCTTCTCTTCGTCTGCCGCCAACAACTTCAGCACCATACGGTTAGGTGTAGAAAGCTGTTCCTCTACCCCACTGGGAGGCAGAGGTGATCCTGATGTGTATGAAGGATATGATGGTGGTACAGCATGGTGACTAGTGGTGGTGGTGGTGGCAGTGGTGTATGTTAGGGTTGGTATGATAGGTGGAGATGTGGTTGTAGTGGTGGAGGGTGGAGGTGTGGTAGTGATAGTGGGTGGTATGGTAGAGGAGGTAGCTGTGGTGGTAGATGGAGTAGTAGATGTGGTGGTAGGTAGTGGAATGGTGGATGTAGTAGTGGGTGCTATGGTGGTGATGAAGGTGAGCCGTCTCTTCTTCTTCTTCATGCCATGAGGCTGAGCCATCCTCTTCTTCCTCGATCCCATCAAGGTGGATGCTCCCCCTAGAACACGGCTTGGCAGAATGGGAGCATAGGTCGGGTCAGCAGCAGTCTCTCCCGATCCACCTGGGCGTTCACCAACCGCCCGGAGCCCTCGTTCTGTGGGAACGACTTTACTTCCCACAGTCCGAGTCAGAGGGTCCTCATCCGACTCCTCCTCTTCCTCACCAGGTATGAACCCTGGTGGAATCCAGCAGTCTTAGCGATATTTCCAGTGGGGGCAGATGGTGGAGATACAATATCAGCAGTGGGGCCCGTAGGTTGAGTGGGCCCTTCATCTCCAGCATCCCCGCTATCATCATCGTCGGAGTCATCATCTGGTAGCTGCAGCTGCTCTACCTCAGAGTCACTGTCAACGTGACGCCATTTACGCCTAGCCGGCGCCACGTACTCCTCCAGGGCCAGATGTTCGAATAATCTCCTCACAGGGGCTTAACCTGCTTCCCCCTGTATACCCTCATCCTACCCAAGGTGGTATCATCCATCACCTCGAGTACAACTGCATCCTCCTTCTCCTTCGGCAAGGAAGGGAGCTTCTGGTCGATGATCATCTGCATAAAACGAGGGTACATGCAGAAGCCCTCCTTCCCTTTCCCCTCAATGTTCTCCACTAAGTAGGTGAAGACCATCCTGGAGAAGCTGAATGGATGGTTCAACACCAATGCAGCATATGCGTTCTGGATCTGATCAGAGAGCTCATTAAAACCTCCCTTCCGAGACGCTATACACTTGACCAGAACGTGCGTGAGGTACTTGAACTAGGGGCACAGGTTGCTCTTGTTGAGCACCCCTGCATTGATGTCCCCAGCGTACTTGGCGCGTAGGAAACATCCTCAGACAGTGAGGGGGTGTATTCTAGTAGGACAGTCAGCATCGTCCCCAAACTGCAACACCGTCCTGAGATCATCCTCAGTGATCTCAATGGCCTCTCGAAATATAGAACTGCGGATACAATGAGGCTCTGAGGATCTATCAACTACAGCACCTTCCCAGAAGGCCTGCTGAATAGAACGGTATGGTGTACATGGGGTGGAGATGGCATGAAAGATCCTCGATCTCCTGAGAAATATGATGATGCCAGCAAAGTCAGGAGCGTGTCTGGATGACAGATCTAGATAAGCACAATATTCTGCTTAGTACTCATGGTCCACCGACTCGCCATCTGTTACACAATGCAAAATAAACGTTAGTATCCGTTGATTAACAATATCTTGAATCACTTGGACTTGAAACTATTCTTTTTGGTTTGTCGTGCGAATGAAACCGTGCGACTGAGATCTAGTCGTGCGAATTACTTCATACGTACGAATTGTCATGCGACTGAGCTCATACGTATGTAAACTCATTCGTGTATATCAATCGTGCGACTGAACTCATACGCATGATTCAATCGTGCGGTTTAGTTAATCGCACTACTCAGTCGTGCGACTGAAGTTCATCAATCTGTCCATTCGCATGACAGACTGCTGTGCAATTCAAATTCAAGTTTTGACCAATTCTTATCATTTGACGTTGTATTTTGGTTCATTGGACTCGCATTCATTATACCTAAACCCTAATAACATTGATTTCAGTTGTTGGCTTATATTAATTGGGTAATTTAGTCCAACAAGTCTCGGTTCTTGGTTTGGACCGAACTTGTTAATTTTGCAGTCAAATTGAATGAGAGATGGTTGGATTGAACCGCATTGTACCTGTATAGTCAGTGGAAATCTTCACTGCACAAGAATTAGTGGTATAGAAAGATCAAATGAAAATTTGGCAGAGTAACGACAGTCGTGCGAATTAGGGTTAGTTTTGGAGTGATGAGTCTCTGCGACCGACTCCCCCTCTATTTATACTAAAGTTGGATTCAATCGTACGACTGGACTCATTCGCTCATTTCATTCGGGCGAATGGACTTCAGTCGTGCGATTGGGTCAGTTTCTTGCCTTCAGTCGTCCGACTGGAGGTCAGTCGCGCGACTTGTTCATTCGCCCACTCTCAATCGGCCGTATGGCTCATTTGTATAAGTCATTTGGTTGAATGGTCCATACTCATGTTCAATCGTGCGAATGGGTCATACACTTGACATTTGACTTTTAAACCCTTTTAACCTGTTAATTTACCATTATGAACGTTTGATCATCTCAGACATGATCATTTTAACTTGAAAAACCTTTGATCACCTCAGATGTGATCAGCTTAAAACCTTTTGTCACCTCAGAAATGACCCATTACTTGAAAGCACATGTGGTCACTTCAGACGTGACCTTTTCGATGATAAGGTCCCTTATCAACTTCCATGACATAGTCCCATACTACACATACTGAATATGACAAACTTTGTACAGAAATAAAAGAAATAATACTGAAAATTTAAAAATTTAGACATGTTTTGTGGTTTTATGAGAGTTAATTCCCAAGATGTAGTTCTAGGAATAATTATTCTAAGATAGCAACCACAATCATTTAAGCTATACATGGATCAATTTAAGTTGGAATCATACAGGATATTCAAATCATTCAGGACAATTTAAAAAAACAGCTTTGATGCTCTTTCCTTGTTGTTAATGTGGAGTCATTTAGCAAATTTAGGAAATCATACTAGTACTATTAGGTCCCCACACTGATTAGAACTTTCAAGAATTGTAGCCACAGTGATTGTCAGTATACTTGTCCTCTTAAATCCAAACACAGACTTTCAACACAGTTTGGTGATCGTTTTAAGGTTTGTTTATTTCAACAAGTCTTTGTGGATCCCACACTTATATGGTAATCAACATTCCTCAGGAGATTTTTGAGCAGTCTAAGGGTAGAAATTCAAGAAGAGACTATTCTTAGAACTTTCAAAGGGAAGCCAATCCTCAGGTCAGTGCCATCGCACAGCAAAGAGGCGGCAAACAACAATGAGTTCTAGAATATATAGGTTATGCTTATCCTCAGGTCAGTGCCATCGCACAACAAAGAGGTGCATAACCTATCTTTTTGTTTGAGCAAATTTTCTTCTTTTTTTACAGATCTCACCAACAACATAGGTTATCAGTTTGATTTTATTTGCAATTTTCATGTGCTTTTGCTCATGCTTTGGTCTTACGCTTTCAAAGAGAAGCCAATCCTCAGGTCAGTGCCATCGCACAACAGAGAGGCGGCAAACAACAATGAGTTCTAGAATATATAGGTTATGCTTATCCTCAGGTCAGTGCCACCGCACAGTAGAGAGGCGCATAACCTATCTTCTTGTTTGAGCAATTTTTTTTTTTTTTTGCACAGATCTCACCAACAACATAGGTTATCAGTTTGATTGTATTTGCATTTTTCATGTGCTTTTGCTCATGCTTTGGTCTTACACACACTTTTGTGGCGTTTATTTTGCTCGTCACCCCTTATTGGAATCCTGTTGATTGTGTTAACCAGGGATAAGGTGTTTCCCACAGCTTGTCAAACATTTTAGTTTAATCTTGAGATCACCAACCGGTCTAGTCATCTAGTGTGTTCGATCTACCAACATATCAGTTGTAGTCTAGCAACCTCTAGGTCTACTTCCTTTGTGTTACCTTAGTAGTAGCTAGCTTAACTATCATATTTCCTTTTATATTGCTCAGACTGCTCAGACTTATACTTGAACTTTGCATCTTTTTTTCAATTTTGGATTTTTAAAGTCCCAAATGGTTTGTACCTGTGTACTATCATCTTCCACACGTTAAATCGGTATCACACGTACAATCTTATTTATTTCATTTGGCTTGCCTCTCCTTTTCCCTCGTTTTTTTATATACCTATTCTCCCCATAAAATACTAAAACCTCTAAGGATTTGCGTTTTAGAATTTTAAAGAGCAAGAACCGACACTAAGTGTAATTAACAAACTAACAGTACACAAAACAAGAGAATTAAACTTAAAACACTATAATTTAAGAAATTATAAAAGACACTAGACGCGACGCATCGGACTATACATGGTCATCTTCAGGAATGACCTCACTTTTCTTTTTAACACCATTGATCTCTAATAGATATAGAAAACGTGGTTTATCAAAAGCCTTTGTATAGAGGTCAGCGCGTTGAAAGTCAGTGTTTATTTTTATCACATCGATTAAGTTCTTTTCAAAACAGTCACGTATGAAGTGATATTTGATTCCGATGTGTTTGGTCTTGGGATGTTGGACTGGGTTCTTAGTGACTGCAATCGCAGCAGAGTTATCAACAAATATAGGAGTAGAAGTGAATTGCAAACCGTAATCTCGCATTTGCTATTGAATCCATATGATTTGGGAACAGCAGCTTGCAGCAGCAACGTATTCTGCTTCACAGGTGACAAGGCAACCGAGGTCTGCTTCTTACACTGCCATGTTACCAATCTTCTCCCAAAGAACTGACACCTTGCTGATGTAGACTTGTAGTTCATCTTGCAGCCGCCGTAATCCGAGTCACTATACGCTGTAAGTTCAAAGTCACCATCATGAGTGTACCACAATCCAAGTGTGGGTGTGCCCTTCAGATAATGAAATATCCTCTTGACTCTAATTAAATGATTCACCTTAGGCTTTTCCTGATATCGCGAGCATAAACATGTAGCATACATGATATCTGGTCTTGAGGCCGTGAGATACATGAGAGATCCAATCATCCCTCGGTACATAGTAGCATCTACCAGATCACCGTTCTCATCGGGTGCTACATCATGGTTTGTAGCCAATGGAGTCCCAGCTATGGAAGCATTTTCCATGTCAAACCGACTGAGAATATCTCCTACATACTTGGTCTGATGTAAGAAGATTCCATTTGGTGTCTAATCTACTTGTAACCCGAGAAAGAACTTCATCTCTCCCATGACACTCATCTCAAACTCAGCCTTTATTACTGCTTCAAATTCTTTGCATAATTCTTCATTCTTTGAACTGAAGATTATGTCATCTACATAGATTAGTACTAGCAGTAAGTCTTCATCTTTCTCTTTGATAAACAGTGTGCAGTCAATGACTCCCCTGCGAAATCCGTGTTTCACAAGATGAGTAGAGAGTTTTTCATACCAAGCCCGTGGAGCTTGATGAAGCCTGTATAGAGCCTTGTCGAGTTTGTAAACTCTATCCCGATGATATGGATCTTCAAATCCCTTGGGTTGACTGACATACACTGTTTCTCTGATTTCCCCATGAAGAATGCACTCTTCACATAAAGTTGATAAAGTTTGATTTTCATATAAGATGCATAGGCAAGGAAGATGCGGATGGCTTCCATCCTTGCCATAGGTTCAAATACTTCATTGTAGTCGATACCTTCAACTTGTCTAAAACCATGAACAACAAGCCGAGCCTTGTTTCTGATGATCACACCCTGATCATCTTTCTTACATTTCAAAACCCATTTGGTACCAATGACTTTAGCACCTTTAGGTCTATCCACTAGTGTCCATACACCTAACTTCTTAACTGAAGAAGTTCTTCCTGCATGGCACTAACCCAAGCCTCATCATTTAGAGCTTCACTAACATACTTTGGCTCAAACTGAGACACAAAGCAACGGTAGACACTATCATGAAGATATCCTTTTTCTATCACAGAGGCATAATCAGCTGAATACAGCTGATTTCTAGTTTGTACCCCTGATCTCACATCTTCTATAATATTATCCAATGGATGATAGATGTTTAGACGTGAGCCAGGAGTTGTTGGAACAACCACCTCAGAGTCAAGATTATGAACATTTGGTTCTGGATCTGAGGCAATAGGAGTCTGAGGTTCTGAAGGTTCAAAAGCATCACCAGTCGGTGCGTGTGAACTTGTGGTAGTCGGAACCTGTACATCCTGGTTGATCTGATCATTTCCTTCATTTTTTTCATCAGAAGAAAAATCACTCACATCAACTGCTCCCCCTGAGTTGGTAGGATCATGACATGTTGAATCTTGAGATGGTGTGTTCAAGACATCCTACACCATCTTGTTTACCCACTCGTCTTCTGAAGAAGAAAGAGATATGTTGAAGGACTTGAAGAATCCATCATAGTCAAAGAAGTAAGCAGGCCTTTTTCTAGCAGGTGGTATGATATATCTATGAACATCAACATTACACCACACCTCTACTTGACCTGTTGAGTTATTGTACACTCTCTTGTTTGGTATGTTGTATCCTAAAAAGATCCCCTCATCAAACTTCTCATTGAATTTTCCCCCTGAGTCTTTTTCAGTAGGGTGCACGGCGCGCCAAACGGCTCGAGATATTCCAAGTTAGGTTTACGTCGCTGTAATAACTCGTAGCACGTTTTTCCATGGTGTTTTACTATCATAACTCAATTAAGAGTATAAAATGCATTTGCCACTGCTTCATTCCAAAATTGTATAGGTAGTTTCGAGTCTGCAAGCATTGTCCATGCCGTCTCTATCAAGCTGCGGTTCTTCCATTCAGCAACACCATTCATCTGAGGAGTATAAGCCGATGTGAATTGATGCACAATTCCCTTTTCCTTGCAATAGTGCTCCATCCTCTGATTCTTGAACTCTGTTCTGTTGTCTGAACGTACTTGTCTTACCTTCAGCTTGTATAAGGATTCCAGAGTAGTTACCAAATCCTTGAAGGATTCAAATGTTTCTGATTTGGATTTCAGAAACATTACCAAGAGAACCTTGAGTAGTCATCGGTAACTACATAGTTGTACAAGTCACCTGCGATGCTTCTTGTACTCACTGGACCAAACAGATCCATGTGAAGAAGCTCAAGTGGAAGTTCTATAGAATGAACTTTCTTTTCCTTATGAGATTTCTTCGTCTATTTTCCCTTTTTGCACGCAACACAAAAATCTGGGAGTTGAAAGTTTTTGACATTTACTCCTCTCACAAGATCATTCTGGATCAAGTGATTCATTTTCCTCGGATTTATGTGTCCCTTCTCCTATGCCAGGAGATGGATTCCTTCTCAGTAGCTTTGGACAAGAAACATTGGACTTCACTATCTGTTGTGGATGCCTTTGAGAGATCCAAAACATAAGATCATTATATCTAGAAGCAGACATAAGGATCTGATCCTCCGGAATCACGTAGTCCTTCTTGAGAACGTAACACTTATTGTTGTCAAATACTACCTTAAATTCTTTATCACAGATTTGAGAAACAGAAAGTAAGTTATTTGGTAATTGTTGGACATAATTTACCTTATCAAACTTAACTTTCTCATTTCCCACTTCTCCTTGGGCTGTGATGTACCCGTCTTTGTTTCCAGAACATGACCTCCTTTAATTTGTCTGACATTTGATAAGAGAGCTCTGTTCCCTGTCATGTGCCTGGATGCTCCGCTATGAACAATCCACATGTTAGTCTCAGAACTGTAGCGAACACCCTGAGATGTAGAAGAAGAATAAGCCATGAGTACCGGCTCGGTTGTCTTTGGTTCTGATGGTTCAGATGATGATGCATTTGCAAATTGTTCTTCTTCATGCAGGTAGTGGACCACATTTGCAGTATCTTCAGAATTTGACATTGCGATCTCTACTGCTATATCTCCTTCACTTGCAGAATCATCATCAATATCCTCCACACTAGCAATATTTGACTCTCATGGTGAGACAACCGAAAGCTCCAGTCCTGTCCTTCATCTTCGTTAGCAGTTAAGGCTTTTGGATCCTTACTTGATGAGTCAGCATTACTAGCAGTGGACTTGTCTTGACAGTTAAATGACGAGAAGGGATTTCCATTCCTGTCTTCTTTGGTTTTATACACTCCCTCTTAAAGTGTCCCTTCTCCCCGCAGTTGAAGCATGTAACCTTTGACTTATCAAACCCAAAGGTTGTGTCTTTTCTTGCAACCAGGTTCTGTTCAGTCTTTTTGACAAACTTTTTAGCTCGTCGGACATCACTTGCCAGAGCCCACATTATGTCCATACGTTCCAGCTCCATTTCATCTACCTGCTCATAATCTTCATCTGCCAGGTGGCAGTTACCTATCTTTACAGCAATTAATCCATCGTAGGAGTGAACCACCACAGCTAAAAGGTCCATATGTTCTCTGGCCACCTCTACAGTTACATTCCCGAGGTTGTCGGTTTTTAGCTTTGCGGCATTTGCTTCTGGTACTATATATTGGGTGCTAGACGACACTGACATTTCTGATCCTAAAGTTGAAGGTTGTGCTGGAACTCCAATGCTTGAGATGAAGGCGGTTTGCAATGGTGCTCTAGATGTCTTGACTGAAGGAGTAGCATTGTAGAGTGCAGGATTCTAATCATAGTTTGCCTTTTGGGCTCGATACTTCATCCTAAGCTTTTCTTCTCTCAGTTTTAGAATAAAGTCATATATGTCTAACTTCGAGAGCATTCCATTCTGCATGAGATTTGAAACAAACGAACCCCATTTATCTGGTAATCCATCAGCAAAGTTGGATACCTTATCTTCATCAAAGTAACCACTCCATGAGTGTGCATCTCACTCATCAAGTGGTAGAATCTATCAATCACATCATCAAGGCCTTATTTTCCCATTGAAGAGAAGTTGTCAAACTCCTTCAATGCTTTTGCCTTGATAGCCTTCAGAGAGGCATTCCTGTCATACCTCTTCTCCAACACATCCCAAAGTTTCTTGGCTTGAGTATACTCCGAATACTGATGGAAAATATCCTTCGGAATAGACTGAGTAAGCAAGGCGTAGACTTTCTTCTCAGCGTTGTGTTTTACCTTCTGTGCATCCGACATGCCACTTAGAGTAAGTTTTACTCCGTCAGCTCCTACTGGCATGCTGTACCCCGACTCTATTGCCTCCCACAGATTTGTATCTACTCCATTCAGGTAGATTTCGAAACGTTGCTTCCATTGTGGGTAGTTGTCTAACGTGATGAGCCTTGAGGGTTTATTGTGAATTCCACTTCATTCTCCAACAGCAGTAGATTCTGGATACGAGTATCTCTACTAGCTGTATATGCTGAAAACTGATCCTCCATTTCACTTAACTTTAATTGTTTAATAAACTGCTCATGAGTGTGAATGAAGGTATGCGATTGACTTATTCGGGCAATTGAATAAGTGCGAATGGTTTAATCGTGTGATTAAACAAATGCGGATGAGTCAGTCGTCCGAATGAACTAATGCGATTGAGCAGTCCGAATGAATATCTCAATCGTACGAATGAGGGTGCGAATGAGTTCAATCATGCGGTTGAAGAATGCGAATGAGCTCAGTCGTGCGATTGAGCCAATCGTTCGACTGAACTTGCTGAAATTTGATAATTCGTAGGTTAAACTTGTTTTGGCCGTAAAACATCGAATTTTATCAAACCCTAATAGCCGTATGCCGGAAAAACTACACTTTTTGATTAGGAACCGTCCAAGACTTCGTTAGACACAAAAAGATTGCATTTTGATGCAAAAACACAATTTTGTATCAAAACAATTGAATCAACACGTAATCAAGAGCCTGTTGCTCTGATACCACTTGTTAGAATCTAGTATTTGACTAAACACCACTGATTAATGTGTTAAACCAAACCAAATAGTGGGGAATCCTATTTTATTGGCGATCCAATCAGTGAGAACACACGTAGACACATAACGAATTGAATCTAACGTCAAGAATCGATTGAGAATCGATCTACAGCGTTCTATGAACTTGGAGTACGAACTTGGAGGCTTCTGGACGGCTAGGGTACGTCTGGAGTTGAAGTGGATTCAATGCTTACGTTTTCCATGAATTAGGTGTATTTATAGGTTAGTATTGCTCATTCAGGTGACTGAACGAGTAGCATGGTTCATTCGTGCGATTGAGACGTGCGGTTTATCCGTTCGCACGACTGAGTGTTCAGTCGTGCGACTGAGTCAGACGCATGAAGTTGTTCAGCGTATGAACTATCTAGGCGCATGGATACTCAGTTGCATGGCCATTCGGATGCATGGGAACTTCACTTCACCAAGTTTGAGTGTATTCAATATTCTAACATTATGTATACACTTCATACAATCACAAACCTATATAATTAAGTAAATATGCGTTAAACAACTCATTAATAAAATATAAACATTATAAACACAACCAAACATTTGTATTTCATTAAGTACCCAATAGTTACCCAATAGTTACATAAGTGTAAGACATATTACATTCAGATCAAGTTCCAGTGAAATATATGTATCAACACCCAGATTGAGTATTGTGAATGAGGTCTGACAATATGTGTCACAATGGAGGTTTTTGAGATGGGCTTGTGTTGGGGATGTTAGGACCTGGTATTTGAACGAAATACCTAGTGATTAGCGTGTAAACCAGATCAAATAGTGCGGAATCCTATTTGATTGGCGATCCAATCAGTGAGAACACACGAAGAATCAATCAAGAATTGAATCTAACGTTAGAAGTCGATTGGGAATTGATCTAATGTGTTTTGTGAACTTGGAGAAACGAATTGGGAGGCTTCTGGATGGCTAGGGTACGCCTGGAATCGTAATTAATCAAAAGCCCTTATTTTTCACGAATTGGGTTGTATTTATAGGTTGGTATTATTCAATCGTGCGACTGAACCATTAGTATGGTTCAGTCGTGCGATTGAACCATGCGGTTGATTCATCCGCACGACTGAGTGTTCAGTGGTGCGACCGAGCCAATCTTATGTGTCAATCATACGACTAATCCAGTCTCCTGGTTTAGTCATGCGACTGAGTCATTCGTATGATGTTATTCATGCTTATGGTCCATTCACATGGGCCATTCGCATGAGAACTTCATTATGTTAAGTTTGAATGTATTAATTAATAAACATTATGTGTAACCATTCAAACAATCGCTAACCTAATTAACCAATTTAATATCAACTCATTAATGAAATATTAGTCATTACAAATCACAAACAACCAATATCATTTCATTAATCATATCAAATTACGCCATAATCAGATAAACAAGATCTATTACATTTCATATCATGATCTAGGGACATACATGTATCAACAAACTCCCCCTTGGACATAGATCTCTCTAATCTCTTGTTTTCTGCATAACCTCCTTGTATTTCTTGTACTTCTCCTCTTTTGTGACTCCCGTGTGAATCTCAAATGCAAAGCAGAGTCGTATAACGTTCTGGAACTGGAGGGCTTGTACAATATCTTGCGTATCATAGAACAGTGGCCACTTGTATAGCGTATAGACATCACTTTCCGACAAGTTTGTAAGCCACATCGGGTCGAATACCCTGATAGTATCCATTTTTCCCTCTTTGGTTAAGACTATGGCCGCTTCAGCTGTCCTCCAATCATAGTACCACCACTTAAAATGTGGAGTGAAATCCTGTGGCATTTCCCTGAGTGGGATTCTTGATATTGTGCGTGGAGGATTCCACTTCAACACTATCTTAGGCTTGCCAGTAATGGCATCAACCTCAGACCTTCTGATATACCTAGTAGGCTGTTGGGGTCTGAAGTTAGCCCATCTAGTGTGGTACTCCTTCTTTAGGGTAGCCTCAAACCAGCCTGACATCTTCCTCGGGTCAGCATACAAAAGCTTTAGTTTGGCCAACTGGTTGAGCTCAAAACCTGGTAGAGTCTTCAGATCATGTGGGAATCTGAAGTACTCTATGCCCTGTTCTCTCTTAACTGCATACGCAGTGAGATCTTCAAAGTACGCCCATGCTATGATCCTTCCTGACACCTTGTGATATTTCTTGACTCTATAGAGTTTGGTGTAGGAATCCTTCTTTGGTGCAGTACGTTGGGCTCTAACTTCTTCAAACATGCAGCCCACTCAGCCTTTCGAATGTCGACATCATCATTTGAGGCTTGGGCTGTGTCTTCTGCTTTCTCTGTTTCTTGCTCCATATAGTTCAACAACTCAATAGTATCGCTGACAAGGGATTCACTCAGATTGGGGACCACATTACCCTCATTGTTAGCGTACTGAGGGTACTCCTCGGCAGTGACATCTTCGATCTCTACATCATCAACATCGTTGAGCTCTTCGTCACTAGTCGAATCGCATGTCGGAGCATCTTTTACTATCTCATCTGGATTTAGCTCGAAAAGCTCTGCGAGTTGCTCATTTGATAGGTCATGAATTATTTCCCCTTCTTCAGGGGTATAATTCACTGACCTCCTAACAATCCCTTGCAGATCAAGAATCATTGTTAGCTGAGACTTAACCTGCTGAAGGGGAGCAACATCAAACTCATCTCTTTGGTAATTTTGATCTGTTTGATTTAAACATTCCACACATAAATCATTAGTAATTAATCAAACGGAAATGCATTAAAGTAATATAAACATTAAATACATTGTGTTCAATACAGGATTCAAATACAAAAGAAGATAAATACATAAACATCTAGTCTTTACTTTTATCTTGTATCATTGTTTCATCACTTGGAGGAGCAGAGGTAGAAGCTGATTTATCTTGTCTGTTCTTTGTCCTTTTCTCTTGACCTGTAGCATGGGCCGATGTAGGTGCATCCCCTCCTTCTGCTTCTTCATCATCGTCCTTCTCCTCTGTCCTATCTCTTTCTGTATCTTCATACTCCTCAGTATCACTCTCATCATCCTCATCATTATCTTCATCATCATCATCTCTGTCTCCTTCCCTGATCTTCAATGGCTCCTCCTTAGATCCTTTCAGTTTTAACAGGATAATCTTCCTTGCCTTCTCCAGCTCCTCTCTTTTCTTGCTTGATGTGACACTTTGAGCTTGGAGTTGGTCCATCTTGGTGCTCTCAGCAGCCATCTGCTGGGCCTGCTCCTCTATAACTCGAGCCCGCTCTGCAATTTGGTGAGATTATGCAGCAGTCAGGTCAGTAAGCTGGCGGATCTGAGCTGCCTTTTCCTCATCAGCAGCCAGTAAGCGCATCACCATTCTGTTAAGCGCTGACAACTGTTCCTCTACCCCGATTGGAGGTAGAGGAGATCTATAAGTATGTGAGGGATGGGCTGAGGGTATTGATTGGTGTGACGTGGTGGTGGAGGTGGCTATAGTGAAGATAGGTTTGTATAATGGTGGAGGTGATGTGGGAGTAGAGGATATTGTGGTGGAGGGAATCTGTACTGTGGTGGTAGGTATGGTGGTGGCTGTGGTAGATGTGGTGGATGTGGTGGCTGTGGTGGATATGGTGGCTGTGGTGGATGTGGTAGATATGGTGGATGTGGTGGCTGTGGTTGATGTGGTGGCTGTGGTAGTGAGGAAGGTCACCCGACGCTTCTTCTTCTTCTGACCATGGGGTTTAGCCATTCTCTTCCTCCTTGTTCCAGTTGAGGTGGAAGCTCCCCCTACAACCCTGCCTGTGGACCCCGGTGCATAGCTTGGGTCAGTATCAGTATCTCCGGAGTCTCTCAGGTGTTCACCAACCACCTTAACCCATGTTCTGTGGGAACAACTTTTCTTCCCACAGTTCGCGTAAGGGGCTCCTCATCCGATTCATCCTCCTCCTCCTCCGCGCCAAGAACAAAATCCTGATGAAATCCCGCTAACTCGGTTACTTCTCCAGCTGTGACGGAAACTGGAGGTACAGAATCAGACACAGTGCCTCTGAGTGGAATAGGAATATCGTCTCCAGCATCCCCACTGTCATCATCATCTGAGTCATGAGTGGGTAGAGCTATCTGTTCCACATCAGAGTCACTATCATGTGACGCTACTTTCTCTTCTGGCACCACGTAGTCATCCCAGGCAAGATGACCAAACAACCTCCTGACAGGAGGCTTCACTTGCTTTCCCCTGTACACTTTCATCCTTCCCAGGTAGTGTCATCCATTACGTCCAAGACTACCGCATCCTCCTTTTCTTCGGCAGGGAGGGAAGCTTCTGATCTATGATCATCTGCATAAACCTCGAGTACATACAGAAGGCTTCCTTCCCTTTCCCCTTGATGTTCTCCACCAGATAGGTGAAGATCATCTTGGAGAAGCTGAACAGATGGTTCAGCACCAACGCAATGTACGCGTTCTGCATCTGGTCAGACAGCTCATCAAAACCACCTTTTCTGGAAGCCATGCACTTGAGCAGCACGTGCGCAAGATATTTAAACTGGGGACAGAGGTTACTCTTGTTGAGTACCCCAGAATTGATGTCCCCAGAGTATTTGGCTCTAAGAAAGCATCCTCTGACTGTGAGGGGGTGTAATCGAGTTGGACAATCAGCGTCATCCCCCAAATGTAGTACAATCCTTAGATCCTCCTCTGAAATAGTAATAGCCTCTCCAAATATGGTACTTCTGATGCAATGAGGCTCAGACGATCTACCAACTGTAGCCCCTTCCCAGAAGGCTTGTTGAATGGATCGATACGGAGTGCAAGGAGTAGATATGGCATGTGCAATCCTCGATCTCAGTAGAAATGTGATTATGCCAGAGAAATCAGTAGCGTTTCTGGATGTTAAGTCCAGATGAGCACATATATTGTGCTTTGTGCTCATAATCCATCTACTCGCCATCTGTTACACAAAGATATTAAACATTAGTACCATTGACTAAGAAAGTCATGAAAACCTTAAGCTTGAAGAAAATCTTTCTGTCATGCGATTGAGATTGTGCGACTGAGTTCAGGCGTGCGAATGAAAAGTGCGAAAGGAGTTCGGTCGGGCGATTGAACCGTCGAAAGGGGTTCAGTCGTGCGATTGAACCGTACGAATGGGACTCAGTTTGCGACTGATCCCATACGTACCTCTGAGTGTGCGACTGGGCTCCTACGTATATACCCTCATGCGGTTACACATGTCGTGCGACTGAACTTCATACGCATGGTTCAGTCATGCGTTTAAGCAGTTTGAGCCCTTCAGTCGTGCGACTGAAGTTCATCACTCTGTCCATTCGCATGAAGTATTGACTGTTCAATTCAAAATTACTTTTTCACCATTTTTGAGTTTTAGACATCGTTATCTAGTTCATTTGACTCGCAATTCATTCTTAAACCACCTAACATCGTTACTTTCGTTTGTTTGAGTCATTTAGGTAGGTTATTTAGTCACTTAAGTCTCGGTTACTTTGCGAGTCCGAATGTACCGTTTTTTTTCATCAAATTTAAAGTTATGGGAGTGCATGTATACAGTAAATTACCTGTAGAGTCGATGTAGATGGTCAGTAATCAAGAAACAGGGGGTTTTGCGATCAATTGAAATTTTTGCAGAGTTGGGTTAATTCGTGCGATTCAGGGTGATTTTGAAGGTGGTGAGTCTCTGCGACCGACTCCCCTTCTATTTATATTAACCCTAGATTCAATCGTGCGACTGAGCTCATACGCACCTTTCAGTCGTGCGAGTGGGACTCAGTCATGCGATTGGTTCAATCGTCCTTCTTCAGTCGTCCGACTGAATCTTAGTCGTGCGACTGACTCACTCATTCTCCTTAATCATCCGACTAGGCCAATCGTATGGGCATTCGGTTGAATAGTCCATATTCATGGTCCATTCGTATGAATAGCTTCCATTCATATGATTGGTCCATACGGATTGTCCATTCATGCGAATAGGTCATATTTATTAACTTTTCTGCCAATTTGAATATTTAACTTTTAAAATCCCTTTAATTGCAGAAATTTACGTTATGAGCAGTTGATCATCTTAGACATGATCGTTTTGACTTGAAAACCTTTTTATCACCTCAGACGTGACTGATTTAACTTTTAACACATATGTGGTCATCTCAGACATGACCCTGTTAGTGAGTTGATCCTTACTGATTTCGTGATGTAATCCGACAAACAAACAAACTAAAACAACTGACTAAATTAGAAAATTAAACTAATAAAATTGTTTTTTTTGCTTTTTGTGAGAGATAAGTCCTGAGATAGAAATCTACTGGATTCGGTTCCGAACAGACAGCTTTAACTTAGATTGACCATACCTGGACCAATTCCATTTTGGAATCATACAGGCAGTTCAAATCAGTTTGGACTTGTTATCAAAATCTTTTGATGCTCAAGTCTTGGTGTTCATCCAGAGTCATTTGCAACTTTAGGAAATCATACTGAAGCTCTTAGATTACCACATTGAATCAAACTTTCAAGAATTGCAGTCACAATGATTGTCAATATGTTTGTCCACTTAAATCCATACACAGACTTTTGACCCAAACTGGTGATTGCTTTAGGTTTAATTATTTCAACTAACATTTGTGGATCCCACACTTATATGGTAAGCAACATTCCTCAGGAGCTTTTGAGCGGTCTACGGGTATTATTACAAGGAGAGACTATTCTTAGAGCTTTCAAAGAGAAGCCAGTCCTCAGGTCAGTGCCATTGCACAACAGAGAGGCGGCAAACAACAATGAATTCTAGAATATCTAGGTATGCTTATCCTCAGGTCAGTGCCATCGCACAGCAAAGAGGCACACAACCTATCTCCTTGTTAGAGCAGCTTAATTTTATGTTGCACCAAATGCACCAATAACATAAGTCATTAGCTTGATAGCATTTTTATTTCTTTTCGGCTTTGCTCTATTTATGGTCATCCGCACACATTTGTGGCGTTTACATGCTCATTACCCTTTTGGAATATAGTTGATTGTGTTAACCAGTGATAAGATGGAGCCCACAGTCAGTTGAACCACTTAGTTTGATCTTGAAATCACAGTCAGGTCTAATCATCTATTGTGTTGAATCTACCGACATATCAATTGTGGTCTAGCAACCTCTAGGTCTACTCTCATTGTGTTACCTTAAGAGTTACCAGTTTTTCTATCATCTTCCCTTTTATATTGCTTAGACTACACAACTTATACTTTGAATTTTTGCAACCTTTCTAAATTAAAGTTTCAAAGTCCCTCTTGATTTGTTCCTGTGTACTATCATATTCCAAAGGGTTTGAATCGGTATCACAGATACGATCTACCTTATATTAGCTTTCTACTCCTTCTACCTTGTTTTTTTTTATGTTAACTTGCTGACTTATTCGCCCCCTAAAATACTAAAATCATAACTGGTTTAATTATTTTAGGATTTTAATAATCAGCAAAATAACATGAGTTTAAATTAAACAGACTAAAATAAACAAATAAAATAAAAGGAAAAATTAACTAACCTACATCGGACTACACATGATCATCATCAGGAATAACATCACTTTTCTTTTTAACGCCGTTGACCTCTAGCAAATATTGAAAACGTGGTTTATCAAAGGCTTTAGTGTAGAGGTCAGCGTGTTGAAAATCAGTATTAATTTTTACCACATCAATTAAGTTCTTTTCAAAACAGTCTCTTATGAAATGGTATTTAATACCGATATGTTGGTCTTAGGATGTGGACTGGATTTTTAGTTACTGCAATTGCAGCAGAGTTATCAACACAAATAGAGAGTAGGAGAACTTTAAACCGTAATCCCGCATTTGCTGTTGAATCCAGACGATTTGTGAACAACAACTGCAGCAGCAGCAACATATTCGGCTTCACAGGTGGACAATGCAACCGATGTCTGTTTCTTACACTGCCAAGTCACTAGTCTTCTCCCAAAGAATTGACCCCCTGCGGATGTAGACTTGTAGTTCATCTTGCAGCCTCCGTAATCCGAGTCACTATACGCCGTGAGCTCAAAATCATCATCATGAGGATACCACAACCCAAGTGTGGGTGTACCCTTTAGATAGCGAAAAATCCTTTTGACCCCAATCAATGATTGAACTTAGGTTTAGCCTGATATCTAGAACATAAACATGTAGCATACATGATATCAGGTCTTGAGGCAGTGAGATACATGAGGGATCCAATCATTCCTCGGTACATCGTGGCATCTACAAGATCTCCATTTTCATCAGGTGCTATGTCGTGATTCGTAGCAAGTGGAGTACCAGCAGCAGATGCATTCTCCATGTCAAAGCGATTGAGAATGTCTCCTGTACTTGGTCTGATGTAGAAAGATCCCATTTGGTGTTTGATCCACCTGTAGCCCGAGAAAGAACTTCATCTCCCCATAGCACTCATCTCAAACTCTTTCTTCATAACTGCTTCAAACTCTTTGCATAACTCTTCGTTCTTTGAACCAAAAATTATGTCATCAACATAGATCTGTACGAGCAGTAGGTCGCCATCTTTCTCTTTAATGAACAGCGTGCAGTCAATACTCCCCTGCGAAAGCCGTGTTTCACAAGATGAGTAGAGAGTTTCTCATACCAAGCTCTTGGAGCTTGATGAAGCCCGTATAAGCCTTGTCGAGCTTGAAGACTCTATCTCGATGATACGGATCTTCAAATCCCTCGGGTTGACTTACATAGACTGTTTCTCTGATTTCCCCATGAAGGAATGCACTCTTCACATCTATTGATAGACTTTAATCTTCATGTATGATGCATAGGCAAGGAAATACGAATGGCTTCCATCCGTGCCACGGGTGCAAACACCTCATTGTATCAATTCCCTCGACTTGGCGAAAACCCTGAACCACCGGTCGAGCTTTGTTCCTGATAATGACCCCTTGGTCATCCTTCTTGCATTTCAAGACCCATTTGGTGCCAATTACTTTAGCACCTTTAGGTCTATCAACCAGAGTCCATACACCTAACTTTGAACTGAAGAAGTTCTTCTTGCATGACTCACCCATGCCTCATCATTTAGTGCTTCACTAACGTATTTTGGCTCAAATTGTGAGACAAAACACCGATAAGCACCATCATGAATATATCCTTCTCCATAACTGAGGCGTAATCAGCTGAGTATAGCTGATTTCGGTTTGTACTCCTGATCTAACATCTCCAATGACATTGTCTAATGGATGATAGACGTTTAGTCATGATCCTGGAGTAGTAGGAACAGCTACCTCAGAGCCAAGATTATGAACATTTGGTTCTGCATCTGAGGTAGTTGGAGTTTGAGGCTTCGAAGTTGAAGGTGCATCACTGGTAGATGCTTGTGGAGTTTCAGGAACTGGAACCTGTTCCTCCTGACTGTTCTGGTTATCTTCTTCAGCTTCATCTTCAGAGGAGGAGTCACTGTCATCGACCACTTCCGTGACTGAGTAGATGATTCTCCCTGTGAGCTAGATGTTGGTGTATTCAAGATATCATACATCATTCGTGTAGCTAACTCGTCATCCGAGGGAGAGAGGGATGTTGAAGGACTTGAAGAATCCATCATAGTCGAAAACGTAGGCGGGTCCTTTGCCAGTAGGTGGTGGTATATCGCTGAACGTCAACATTACACCACACTTCTACTAGACCCGTTGAGTTGTTGTAAACTCACTTGTTCGGTATGTTGTATCCTAGAAAGATGGCTTCATCTGCCTTCTCGCTGAATTTACCCTCTTGTGTCTTCTTCAGAAGTGTGCACGGCGCGCCAAATGGTTTGAGATACTCCAAGTTCGGTTTGCATCTTTGTAGTAGCTCGTAACATGTCTTTCCGTGGCGCTTGACTATCAGGACTCGATTTAGTGTATAACATGCATTCGCCACTGCCTCATTCCAGAATTGGATAGGCAGTTTCGAGTCTGCCAGCATAGTCCGTGCTGTCTCTATCAAGCTTCTGTTCTTTCTCTCAGCAACACCATTCATCTGAGGTGTGTAGGTAGAAGTGAATTGATGCACAATTCCCTTTTCCTTGCAGTATGTCTCCATCCACTGGTTCTTGAATTCTGTTCCGTTGTCTGAGCGTACTTGTCTAACTTTCAGCTTGTAGAGAGATTCCAGTGTGGTTACCAACTCCTTGAATGACTCAAATGTTTCTGATTTGAATTTCAGAAACATTACCCAAGTGAACCTTGAGTAGTCATCAGTGACCACAAAACAGTAAAAGTCGCCTGCAATGCTCTTTGTACTGACTGGACCAACAGATCCATGTGAAGAAGTTCAAGAGGTAGTTCTATTGAATGAACTTTCTTTCCGTATGAGACTTCTTTGTCTATTTTCCTTTCTTTCAAGCTAAACAAAAGTCAGGATGCTGGAAGTTCTTGACATTAACTCCTCTCACCTGATCCTTCTGAATCAAGTGATTCATCTTCCTTTGACTAATGTGTCCCATTCTCCTATGCCAGGAGATGGAATCCTTTTCAATAGCTTTAGATAGAAAACACTGAACCTCATGATCCATTGTAGAAGCTGTTGACAGATCCAAGACATAAAGATCTTTATATCTTGAAGCAGTCATCAAAACTTGGTCGTCTGGGATCACGTAGTCTTTCTTTAGTACGTAACACTTCTTGTTGTCGAAGATGACTTTAAATCTCTTATCACATATTTGGGAAAAGAAAGTAAGTATTTTGTAGTTGTTGAACGTAGTTCACTTTATCAAACTTAACTTTCTCATTCCCCACTTCTCCCTGGGCTGTGATATAGCCACCCTTGTTTCAACAAACGAAACATGTCCTCCTTTATTTGCTTGACGTTTGATAAAAGAGCTATGTTTCCTGTCATGTGCCTGGATGCTCCGCTGCCTACTATCCACGTGTTAGTTTCAGCACTGTATCGAACACCCTGCACACACAAAGTAAAGGATTAGTTGGGTTAGGAACCAAGCCTTTACTGGCTTGGGTTTCCCCGAGGCATCACACATCATAAATTCTAACCATTGACCCTTAGAGGATGAGGGTAGCTTAGGTTTTTCTTGTCATTATTATCAGACACTGAGGATGTCTTCTCCTTCCATAATCCAGATTTGTGCAATGCCTGTTTGTGATAAACAATCGACTGACTTACAGGTTGAATTTTAGGTTCACTAGTTCTTCTAGGTGGAGTCAGTGAAATCCTCTTAGAAGACCTAGGCTTTGAAACCTGAAGTTCAATTTCTTACGAGGTGTCTGATAGAAGTGACAATAGGAAGCAATGTGTCCATATTCACCACAGTTGTAGCACGATATGCTATTAAACTTTCTTTGTGGAGAAGTGTGTGAAACTCTAGTAACCTTACTCACTCTAGGTTTTGACTCTGGTTCTTTGGTTGTTTTCTCTGGTTTAACAAAGTTAACTGTTTTCACCTGTTAACCTCCTTTTCTTTTGGTTAATAGGTTTTTGACTTGAAGTATGTGAAAGATTAACCTTAGAAGTCCTTTTAGGTTCTGATTTGACTCTGTTTGATCCTGACTTTAAGTTAACCTTTTCAAATTCTTTTCCAGATTAACACTAGACATTTATCCTTTGCCTTTGAAGTGGCCTCCTTTTGTTTGTTTCCAGAGTCCATAGATGAACATAAGAATCTGGATCACTAACAAGAGGAGTAGACACCACATGATCCTTGATGGGATTACTATTTATTGGTCTAGTCTTAGTGTTCATCAAAGTCTCAGGTGGTGGTGGACCGCTTTATAACCAATCCATCCCCGTTGTGCCTTTCTCTCACTAAGTGTTGGACTATGTGTGAAGAACTAGTCCAACTATGCAGTTTCTGTTTTAATGAATTTACTTCTACTTCTAGAACTACTTTTGCTTCTTAGTGTCTTCTAGGGAGTTTAGATAATACCTAATGTCATTAGCTTGGTTAAAGGCAACTACTTCGGTTTCCCTAAGCTGTTTAGTCAAAAGGTCTATCTTTTCTTTATAACTATGCTCATTTTGTGTTAATACCCTATTAGCCTCAGTGCACAGGTGCAAATCTTTTACTAAGTTATCATTATGATCTAATAACCTAGCAAATTTTCATCTATGCTATTCCTAAAAATATCACAATCAGAACAAGCATGATTATCAAACATTTGGTCAGTAGTACTTACCTGAGTTGATTCAGAAGAGTTAGCCATCAACGCAGCAGCAGATGTCTCTGCATCTGGTGATTCTGTCTTTTCTGTCTCTGACATGGTAGACTCCTCTTTAGGCTTATAACTGACCTCGGTTGCAGTTGCTTCTTCACTATATGACATCGCTATCTCAACTGCTAGATCTCCTTCACTTGCGGAATCACTGTCAATATCTTCTACACTTGCAATGTTTGATTCCAGTGGTGAGACAAACCTAAAGCTCCAATCCTGTCCTTCATCATCATGAGCAGTCAAGGCTTTTGAATCCTTGGTTGATGAAGTAGAACTGGTAGGTTGCTTGTCTTGACGAGTGAAGGACGAGAACGGGTTCCCGTTACCTGTCTTCTTTGGCTTGATACATTCTCTTTTGAAGTGCCCCTTCTCTCCACAGTTGAAGCAGGTCACTTTGCTCTTGTCAAAGCCAAATGTGGTATCCTTAGTAGTACCAAGTTCTGTCCGGTTGTTTTACAAACTTCTTTGCCCTCCGGACAGCACTAGCTAAAGCCCACATTATATCCATCCTCTCAAGCTCCATTTCGTCCACCTTCTCGTAGTCCTCATCTGCCAGATGGCAGTTTCCAATCTTCCCAGCAACAAGTTCATCATAAGAATGGACCATTGCAGCCAAAAGATCCATGTGTTCTCGAGCTACTTCCACAGTCCATTTCCGAGATCTTCGTCGTTCAGTTTAGTAGCACTTGCTTCGGATCCAATATAGTGGGAACAACAAAGTCCCGATGTGTCTGATCCTGAAGGAGATGCATGTGAAGGACCCGATGAGCTAGACACAAATGCAGTCTTGATAGGTGCTCCAGATGTCTTAGCTTGAGGCGTGGCATTGTATAAAGCTGGATTTTAATTGTATGAAGACTTCTGAGCTCTATACTTCATCCTAAGTGACTCTTCTCGCAACTTAAGAATGAAGTCATTAATATCCAGTTTTGCCAACATTCTATTCTGTCTAAAGATTAGACACGAATGAAGCCCACTTTTCAGGCAATCCGTCTGCAAAATTAGTAACTTTCTCTTCCATGGTAGTAGCCACCCCATGTGTATGCAGTTCACTCATCAGATGGTAGAATCTATCTATAACATCGTCCAAACTCTCATTTCCCATCAATGAGAAGTTATCGAATTCCTTCTTTAACTCCTTAGCCTTGATTGCCTTCAACGAAGCATTCTCGTCGTACCTCTTTTCTAGCTCATCCCAAAGTTTCTTGGACTGCTTATTTTTTGAGTACTGGTGGAATATGTCTTTAGGAATAGTCAGTGTAATCAATGCATAAACTCTTTTTTCTGCATTGTATTTGACTTTCTGCATGTCCGTCATCCCTCCTAACGTTAGCTTAACTCCATCACCTCCCACCGGTGTACTATATCCAATCTTGATGGCTTCCCACAGATTCGGATCCACTCCATTGAGGTAGATCTCAAAACGTTGTTTCCAGTGGGGAAACTCATCTAACGTCAAGAGCTTTGGTGGTTTATTATGATTACCCACCTCACTCTCAAGCAACAGCAGGTTCTGAATCCTAGAGTCCTTTCCGGTAGTAAAGGCTGACATTTGATCTTCCATTGCGAATAACTTTAAGTCTAATAACTTTAAGTCTAATAAAACAAATTGTCACTAGGACGACTGAAGGGTGCGAATGGTCTAGTCGTGCGTATGAACTCTACGACTGGTTCAATCGTGCGGCTGAACTAAGCGATTAGCTCAGTCATGCGAATGAATCTCATGCATATGAATAGTACGAACGAAAGGTTCAAACGTACGAATGGAGATGCGACTATGTCCAATCGTGCGTCTGAGCAATGCGAATGAGGTCCAGTCGTGCGAATGGCTCACTCGTGCGACTCGAGCTGCTGTTTTGCGAAAATTTCTAGGTTAAACGTGTTTTAGCCATAAAAATTCAAACTTTCGCAAGGTCTAATCGCCTAAGTCCGTAGAAACCAAACTTTGATGAGCAGGAACGTCCAAGATCACTTTTGACACAAAAGATTGCGTTTTTAGTGCAAAAACACAAGCTTTTTATCAATATTGATTGAATCACACGTAATCAAGAGCCTATGGCTCTGATACCACTTGTTAGGACCTGGTATTTGAATGAAATACCTAGTGATTAGCGTGTAACCAGATCAAATAGTGCGGAATCCTATTTGATTGGCGACCCAACAGTGAGAACACACGAAGAATCAATCAAGAATTGAATCTAACGTTAGAAGTCGATTGGGAATTGATCTAATGTGTTCTGTGAACTTCGAGAAACGAATTGGTAGGCTTCTGGATGGCTAGGGTACGTCTGGAATCGTAATTAATCAAAAGCCCTTATTTTTCACGAATTGGGTTGTATTTATAGGTTGGTATTATTCAATCGTGCGACTGAACCATTAGTATGGTTCAGTCGTGCGATTGAACCATGCGGTTGATTCATCCGCACGACTGAGTGTTCAGTCGTGCGACTGAGCCAATCTTATGTGTCAATCATACGACTAATCCAGTCCCGGTTCAGTCGTGCGACCGAGTCATTCGTATGAAGTTATTCATGCTTATGGTTCATTCCCATGGCCATTCGCATGAGAACTTCATTATGTTAAGTTTGAATGTATTAATTAATAAACATTATGTGTAACCATTCAAACAATCGCTAACCTAATTAACCAATTAATATCAACTCATTAATGAAATATTAGTCATTACAAATCACAAACAACCAATATCATTTCATTAATCATATCAAATTACACCAGAATCAGATAAACAAGATCTATTACATTTCATATCATGATCTAGGGACATACATGTATCAACAGGGGAATTCTCAAACCCTTGTGATTGAAGTAACAATAAGATGTATTGTGATTCTTCATGTCACAGATTGAACAATACTTGTTGAAATAGAAAATTCTTATGGAGTGATTGGTCATATCACAGATATAGCAATATTGATAAAAAGCATTCATTTGTCTTGTGATTGAACATTTCATAAATGTCATAATACATTTGTTTGTTTCTTGAATCAGATTTTGCCTTGTGTGACTCAGCTGGTATTTTTTTACCGAGTCACTTTCTTTTCTTTAAGGGATAATCAGAATCAACCCTTTTGTAGTTTTCTTCACAACACTACCTTTGTTTGATTTTCTGGGTTGTGTCTATTTCTTCAACCCATTTCTCACCTCTTTCTCAAAATGGTCAACATGTTCCTTGTTGCAAATATCAAACCCAACTCCCTGCCCTAATCTTGAAGACTGAGGGTCTGATAATGTTTTATGTGTTGAACTCAATGATCTTGTTTGTTTCTTTTGCAGTGAAACCTTTTTTGATTTGCTTGAATTTTTTGGAGATATGATCTCATTATCAGAACTACTCTCAACAATGGGTTTCACTGACTTCACATATTTCTATTACCTTGTAAAATACAGGGTATGTATTTTATAAAAGGGACAATTGCTTTTACAGGGCTTAAGGGTTTCATGACACTCACTGTCTTGTCTGAACACTCTTTGATTTTGATTGGGTGACCTAACTTGATTTTATCCTCATTGGTTTCAATATAACCATCAGGTTTGTTTTGTGGATTGGTCACTTGTTTTACTATAGATTTAGGTTCCATAGTTTTAGTTTCAATTCTTTAGTGAGTGAGACTGATTCAAGCATGACAGTGTAGTTGTCATTGTATGGTGGAGGACATGGATTATACCCAATCCCCGACATGTCCTTTGGATCCTTTTGAGAATCAAGCATCTCTTGCAGCTTGACTGAAGACATTTGAAACTTTTCAAGTTTCACTTCAGTCAGTGAATGTTCAGCCTTAGTTTAAGCTAACTTTTTAGTAAGGAGCTCATTGTCAGCTGCAAGAGTGTACTTTTCACCATGTAGTGTTCTATGTCAGAGATAAGAGATTTGATTTTGATTTCAAGCCTTTTATTTCTCTCTTCATCATCTTTGACTTTACCTTTTCTTCCTTAATTTTATCTGCCAGTTTATGGTTATGCTCCCTATAACCTTGCAATTCATTAATACATTTTTCACTACAACGGTTAGATTTACCTTAGTAGGCATTGAGATGGACCATCATTGATGTGAGCCATAAGAGCATGATTTTGAAATTGAGGCTTGACTTCCACTACATACACGCTCAGTCACATACCCTATCTTGCTTTATCATGAGAGTACTGGCAGAATACTGACTGCTTCTGTGAGCTTGATTTGTTAGTTGGGGTGGATTTTGATATGATTGGTGTTGATGAGATGATGATACCGCTTCTGTTTGTTGTTAGAGTGAAAGCTTGAGTTAGGTTGTGAGGATGACTGCCTTGAGAGTTCCTTTGATAGTTGTTTCTCTTGGGGGCATTGCATTCTCTAGAAAAGTGGCCAGCCATGCCACAGTTGAAGCATTTCACCTTGGATTTATCATATCCAAGTTTTGTGTTTTCATTAGGCTCAACTTTCTACCTATTATAAAGAATTTCTTGGCTCTCATGGCAATCATGCCCATTTGCCATTGTAGATCCATTTCATCCACTTCATCAGGATCCATTTCCTCCAGATCTTCCTAAATTAGATGAGAAGAAGTGAGTCTTCCTCTTAAGTATGCTTCAAAGCTTGCAACAAAGGCATTATAAGTTGCCTTTTGTCTTTTGATCTTGTGTCTTCAGGAGTGGTTTGAGGAGCAGTAGTGACTCTGGATGTTTGAGATGATGTTGATGGATGATTGATTGGTGGAGTTGTTATGAATCCAGTGTTGTATAGTTGATCTCTTGATGAGATGAAATCATCCTCTTTAGTGATGAAGGCATTTTCCACAGAATGAGATTCTTATGGAAATTGGTAAGCCACAATCACTCTTGGTCTACCAAGATTTCTGCTTCTTTCATCAAGTTCTAATGCTTCTATTTTGGCTATCATGATATCCAAAGTAGTACTCTTAAGATCAAGAGTATTTTTCAGCATTGTTACATTCTATTTCTAGCTTTCAGGGAGGCTGTGAAGCATTTTTTTTGTTTAATTCTTTGATCTTGTAAGTGACTCCCATTATTTCCAAGTCTTTTACCAACTGTACAAATCTGTGTAGTTTTTTAGATATGGAATCTCCCTTGGTGTGGTGGAATGTTTCATACTGATTAACAAGCTTATCCTTGTTAATTTTCACTACCTCACTGCTTCCTTCACACATAATTTTCAATGCATCCCACACAGCTTTTCTAGTACCATACTTCTCCAATCTTTTCAGCACATCCATCTTGAGTGCTTGAGTAAGAATAAAGTAATCTTTGAGGTCAATCTTGATTTTCTTATAGTCTTCATCATCAAGAGTTAGATCTTCAATGGGTAGTCTTGCAGTTTTGTAAATTGCAGCTTGATCTGCAGACAGAGTGACAGGATGTGTGGCCCCTTGCATATTAAGATCCAGAAATCAAGATCTACACCTATGATGTAATTCCTAAACTAATTTTCCACTGTTTAAACTCAGATTTGTGTTTAAGCATAGGAGGTTTAGGTGTATGACCAAGTTCTGAGTAACTGTTAAAATCCATTTTAACAAAGTGTTTAACTTGTATAAATATAGATTTAGATGATTTTTTAAGATTGATTAGTCCAACTTTTCCAAATACTTCAATGGATTTCAGAATCAGGTTTGTGATTGTAGTGAGTTTCTTGCTATTTGGAATATGTTAGTGAGAATGTGTTGACAGGAGTATGTTCTGCTGTTTACTAAGTAGAGATGATGATATACTCTACTAGCAACTCGATTACCAGATCAATCGAATTCTATTCAGTTCTTGCACATATCTGAAAGAGAACCAAGAGCCAAAGCTCTGATACCAATCAACTGGATAAGTAAGATTGAGATTCTTATTGTGAATCGAATATGGTAATCAAGTCAATGATTGAATGACGGAAACAAACAATCAAAGAACATTCAATGCAAGAATTATATTCATAAATGTTTTTGTATTGTATATATGAAAGTTGATTGATTACAGAGAATAAATAACAACAAAAATTCTCCATGTCTATCAGCCGTCACCTCATGTACGAGGTTATCTATTCTATTTATAGGCAGACAAGATGCCTTTTACAAAATGACTAAACTACCCTTGACCTATTACATCAGAACTAGTCTAAGTCTTGATCCGCATCTTTGCTTGTTCATCTGCATTGGCAAATGCGGATGAGTTGACTTGATCAACATTTCTTCACTTGATCATCTGCATTAGTATGTTGGTCATCCACATTGGTTAATGCGGATGAACAAATACTTCTGCGCACTGCATTTGTCAAATGCGGATGAGTAAAGTCTTGTCCGCATTAATACTTGGTCTTCCGCATTTGTCAATGCGGAATAACAAATACTTGCCCGTATTTGTTTTATGTCTTCCGCATTGACAAATACGGAAGACAATACTTGGTTTTTCTTGAGCAGAATCTTCATTCGCATTTCTTCTTGGACTTGTGGGATTCCAGCAAAGCAATCATCAAATCACCCATTGAATTGGCATGTATGATTCTTTCAGGGTGCAACAGTACGATTGAACCATACGACTGAGTTCAGTTGGCTGATTGAGAATGTGACTGAGTTCAATCGGGCGATTGAGCATGCGGCTGAGTTCAATCGGGCGATTGTGCTCATACGCCTAGTTCATTCGACCGATTGAGTCATTCGACCAGTTCATTCGGCCGATTGAGTCACTCGCCTAGTTCCATCGTGCGATTGAAGTTCATTCGGAGTGACCAGTCGCATAGCTCTCTATTCGACACTTTAACCCCGAATCTAGGTCAAAACTTGAAGTTAAACGTTGTGTTTAGACTCTTTAGACTCCAAGGAACCCTAATTGTCACAGTATGTCTTCATTTTAACCATTATGCATGTTTATTTGGTCTATTTGATGGTTGTTACTAATTTCTTAATTTTAATCAATTTGGGCCTGTTAAGGATTGATTTCACCGTGCATTTTGTGAAAATTAAATCACAAATTACCTGCAGATGATGAGAGGTATAAGTTAGTAACATAATAGCAATAAGAAATCGACTAAATCAAATTTTGGCAGAGTGTGTTTGCTTTTGGGCGATTTGGGAGCGATTGAGGGTGATAAAGATATGCGATTGACTTTAGCCCTATTTATACTGATTTTATCTTTAGTTGGGCGATTGGACCTATTCACCCGCTTCATTCGGCCGACTGGGTCTCAATCGTGCGACTGGCTTAGTCGGTATCATTCATTCGTGCGACTAGGGTTCAGTGTATGACTGACTCAATCAGTCACCTCCATTCGTGCGATTGGCTAATACTCATGATCCAATGGTGCGAATGGTTCAATCTCATGCTCCATTCGTGCGACTAGTCCATACTTATGGTTCAGTCGTGCGAATGACTCTGACTTGTTAATTTGACCTTATGCACTTTCAAACACTTATCCTTTTAACAATAGATAAAACACTATCAGTGATGATCATCTCATACATGAACTTTTTAATTTGAAAACAAATGTTGATCACCTCAGACGTGATCCTTTTACATAGAACGAATTTGTCACCTCAGACGTGACTCATTTTATATTTTGAATGTTTTGATCACCTCAGACGTGACCCTTTTGAGAGAGTGATTCACAGATTAAAATGAATGTTGAGTCTGACTCTTACCTTACAATTAACTAAAATTAAACAGAACAACTTGAAACTAAGAACATTAACAAGACATAATTTTGTATTTTTGATTTGAGATGTAATTCAACCTATTAGAATACTTCTAACTGATTTGACTTCCAGGACAGTACAACTTCACTTCTAGTTTATCATTTCTCGTACGATTAATTTTGGAATCATACAGGTATATTAGAATCAGTTGGGACATTTTAATAAACCATTTTGATGCTTGATCCTTGTTTTCACTTATGGTCAATAGCAATTTTAGGAAATCATACTAGAGCTACAAGGTGGACACAATGATTTTGACATTCAAGAGTTGCAACTCACGATGATTGTTAGTATACTTGTCCTCTTAAATCCATAATAGGTTTTTGACACACATTGGTGATAATTTAAGGTTTAATTATTTCAACAAGCATTTGTGGATGCCACACTTATATGGTAATCAACGTTCCTCAGGAGATTTTTGAGCGGTCTACGGGTATAAAAAGCTTGTGCTTCAGGATTCCTACACATCCTCTCTAGAAACTCCTAATCCACATCCTCATGATTAAAAAGGAATGTGCCATTGCTTGTAGAATACAAGTACTTTCTCTCCTCATTGGTCAATCCATCCGAAAAAGCCTTAATCAATTCCCAACGTTCAATTCAATTATGTGGGCACATTCGGATCAATTCTTTAAACCTTGTGAATGCTTCATGAAACTATTCTCCTGCTTTTTGTTGAAAGGATCGAATAGCATATCTTGCGTCACTGGTTTTACCCATGGAATAATATTCATCCAAAAATGTTTGTTGCATTTCTTTCCATGTGTGAATACTATTATCAGGTAAAGTGAGGAACCATTGCTTCGCTCTATCTTTCAAGGTGAATTAAAACAATCGCAGCCTCACTTCATCTTGTGTAAAGTGATTTCCACCAATAGTACTACATATGATATCAAATTCAGCAAGATTCACATATGGTTCTTCGGTTGCAGTGCCTCTAAATATAGGAAGAATTGTGAGATAATAAGGGCGTACGTCAAAAGCTCTCCTCTATGATTAGGAGGTGTAATAGGATTTGGATTTTCAGAAATACCTGGTCTGAAATGGCCATCCACACCTCTTACTTGAGCTCTTTGAGGTCTTCTTGGCTTATTGACATTGTTGTTAACACTACCCGTTGTTGATTGAAAGGTGGTGCATTCCACCCATGTTGATCATTTCCCCAATTGTTATTTCCATCCTGTCCATCACCGCTACCAAAATTTCCATCCCAAGCATCATAGTTTGCACCATTATGGATTCTTTTTTGTTATTCCACTCATATTCATAATATTCATCACCCGCATGAACACAATGCATGCTCATATGATCTAAATCATCACCTTGACTGAGGTTATTTTGATTCACATTGTTGTTGGGTGGTGGTTGATTCAGGTTATTGTTGCGGTTGTTATTTGGTGGTGGAGGTGGATTTGGATTTTAATTTTGGTTATTAGGAGGAGGGTGTGAATTTTGAGGTGGTTGGTTATTTGGGTTACCCATTTGGGTTGAATGAGATGAATTGTCAACTGCTTGATCAATAGCTTGTGGAATTGATGTAGTTAGTAGCCCTGATCGATGCCGAAGACGATTATACATTGATGATTTATCTATCTCTAGATCGAACACTAATGGTAATTTCCTACCCGAATAACAAGTATGCATGCAATCTATCACCTGCACACTGAAAAACACCAAGTGTAACAAGGAAATAAAGAAATAAAACAAAACGAATAAAAATAACTAAAAACAAATCAAATAGCAAAACACCAAGCGCACTGATTCCCCAGCAACGGCGCCAAAATTTGATCGATGTCAAAGTGTCAATCAAATAAGATGTAAAATGTGTGTTCCTATTCACCTTAACTAGTTAGGGTAAGTAGGTTGTCAAACCTCGTGGAATTAATGGTCGGTGTGTCGTACCTTGATTTGTAAGAAAATGGATTAAACTAATGAATTATCAAACTATTGCCTCTTGGCTGTGAAAAGTGAATTTTAGAATGATTAACAAATTAATTAAGAATATAAATACTATAAATGTGATTTGTAACACAAAGTGATTATGCTTGATAGGAAAATAATGTTAAAAGGATACATTTAAATACTTTAAACACATACAAAACATGAACGCATCAATCATCAATCATGTCCTCCCTAATCTCCTCACACCCGGAGTCTTCTAAACGTGACAAATGGTCTGCTGAAACGTTTTCTACACCTTTCTTATCCCTGATCTCAATGTCAAACTCCTGAAGTAGCAAAATCCACCATATCAATCATGGCTTAGCTAACTACTTACTAAACAAATTCATAAGGGAGACATGATCTGTGTAAACAATAGTTTTAGAACGGACGAGGTAAGATCTAAACTTATCGAATGCAAAGAGTATTGCTAATAACTCCTTCCCTATCATGGTGTAATGCTCTTATGCATCTGTGAGCATCTTAATCGCGTAATAGATCGGGTGAAAATGTTTGTCCTTACGCTGACCTAAGACCGCTCCTATCGCATAGTCACTCGCGTCGCACATTAACTCAAAAGGTAAACTCCAATCAGGGGCAACCATAATCGGAGCATTCACCAACTTCTCCTTTAGAAGCTCAAAACCACTTTTACACTCCTTAGAAAACACAAATGGCACAACTTTCTCTTGGAGTTGCGTCATCGGCCTCGCAATCTTAGAGAAATCTCTAATGAAACGTCGATAAAAACCAACGTGGCCTAAGAAACTTCTAATAGACTTCACCAATGTGGGTAGCGAAAGCTTGCTAATAGTCTCAATCTTCGCCTAATCAACCTCAAGCCCTGCGTGTGAAATCTTGTGCCCTGAAACGATGCCCTCTTTTACTATGAAGTGACACTATTCCCAGTTCCACATGAGGTTAGTCTCCTCACATCAAGCCAACATTCTCTCCAAATGCTCCAAACTTGAATCAAAGGAGCTCCCAAACACAGAAAAGTCATCCATGAAACCTCTATGGAGTCCTCGATCATGTCCTGAAATATAGCTACCATACACCGCTGAAAAGTAGCTGGAGCATTACATAACCCAAATAGCATGCGGCAATACGCAAAGGTGCCATACGGGCATGTAAAGGTCGTCTTTTCTTGATCCTCTAGAGCGATAGGTATCTGGAAATAACCTGAAAAGCCATGAAGGAAACAATATAATTGTTGCCTTATCAAATGCTCCAACATCTGATCGATAAAGGGAAGTGGGAAATGGACCTTCCTTGTGGCATCATTCAATTTGCGATAATCAATGCAAACTTGCCACCCAGTGACTGTCCTCGTTGGAATCAACTCGTTCTTCTAATTAGTCACCACTGGCATCCCCCCTTTCTTGGCAACAACCTGTGTGGGACTCACCCACTTCGAGTCAGAGATAGGGTAGATCAATCCTGTATCTAACAACCTAATCACTTCTTTCTTAACTACTTCTTGCATGTTAGAATTTAATCTCCTTTGACTTTGTCTAACAGGCTTATACTCATCTTCCATGAGTATCTTATGCATGTAAAACTAAGGGTTGATACCCTTGATATCCATCAACTTCCATGTAATCGCCTGCTTATGTGCCTTCAACACATCTACCGGTCTCTTCTTCTCCTCCTCTGTCAATCCAGCAGAAATGATGACAGGTAATTGAGACCCCTTATCCAGAAATGCATACTCCAGATGAGATGGCAATTCTTTAAGCTCTAAGTTGGAGGAGTCTCAACTGATGGCTTCTCTATCGGTTCCTCTCTGGTAACCACCTCACACACGTTAGCTTCCTTGAGTGACGGACTCTCACGATCTACCGAGTCATGCTCAAAGGCAAAAGAGGTCAACTCGATTTCCTGTCTCTCCTTAACCAGATCTGATAAATTCTCAAAAACTTGTAGTCACCTGTGTCGAAATAGTATCTAGGAAGTATAAGGTATCATCCTGATCATGTGTGTTCTTCGTGGATTTGCTCACGTTGAATGTAATCGTCTCATCTATAACTCGTAAGGTTAGCTTGCTCTCAAGGATATCGATCAATGCCCTTGCAGTTTCCAGAAAAGGTTATCATAATATCAATGGGACTTTCTCGTCCTCATCCATATCTAAGATCATGAAATCAACTGGAAAAACAAACTTATTCACCTTAACGAACATGTTATCTACGATCCCTCATGGATACTTCACTGACCTATCCACCAATTGAATGCTCATGTGTGTTGATGTTGGGTCACCTAGGTCTAGCTTAGCGAACATAGAATATGGCATCAAATTGATGCTAGCCCCTAGATCTGCCAATGCATTGCTCACAGACAAACCACCTATGATACATGGAATAGTAAAACTATCCAGATCAGTCATCTTTTATGGTAGTTCGTTCTACACAGCAGCCGAACACTCTTCACCTAACATCAAAGTTGAGATCTGCTCCAATTTCTTCTTATTCGTTAGCAGATCCTTCAGATACTTAGCATACGTAGGCATGTGCTGTAATGCCTCCACAAAAGGTAAGTTCACCTTGAGCTACTTAAACATCTCAAGGAACTTCCCATATTACTCCTCAGATCGATATTGAGCCAATCATCTTGGATATGAAAGTCTGTCAAAATGGACTAATGGCTCCTCCTCCTTCTTTTTCTCAGCAACCTTCTCTATGGAATCCTCTGGTTGTGCTATACTGGCTAGGCATAGCCTCTGTTGCACCTTGCCAGCAGGAGCCTCCATCTCTATCTCCTCATTGACCTCCTCCTCAATCACTACAGGAGGCTCAACAATACCATATGATTTACCACTCCTTGTCGTCATAGCTTTCACATGCACATTTGGATTCTTCACTACATTACTAGGTAAGCCTCTAGGTTTCCTTTCTTGAAACATATATGATAAGTGGCCATAGTTCTTTCTATATTTTGTAATAATGCTTCTTGATTATTGATCATGGCATCATTCTCTTAGAACCTAACTTGATATGCCTGATCTCTAGCATGTGCTTCCTTATACCTAGTGTCATCCCTCGCCATGAACTGAGTCAACATCTATGACTGCTGCAACATCATCTCCTCAAGTGTGGGCTTCTTCTCCCCCTGACCTATGCCACTAGCCTGACCACTACTTGAACTCCGATTCTAAAATAAACTCTGAGTACACGAAGGGTTTCCACTCCTCCACTTCTATTGATTCCTCCAACCAGAATTATAGGAATTACCGAAGGCATTTCCTTGCATCTGGATAGGATCGCTCACAAAGTCAACCTGTTTATGAAAACTATCAGTAGAAATATGACAATCAATCGTATCATGACCACCCCAATAGATCTCACAGACCTGCTCCTTCTTCTTTTGCAGGTCTGCTACCATCTTAGCTAATGCCTCAACCTGGGCGGCTAAAGCAGTGCTAGAATCAAGTTTGGTGCACTCCTTGTTGAGTAGCAACCAAGGCTCTACAACATCATGTTACATTCCTCAACAGTCTTGGTGGTCATTATATTACCACCTGCACTAGTATTCATCATGTTCCTTGTTGTAAGAGTAACTCCATTGTAGAACTTCTCAATCAATGCCCAATCCTCCAAACCATGATGTGGACACTTGTGCACTAGCTTCTTAAAATGATCCCATGTCTCGTACAAAGTCTCTCCCAGCTTCTGCTAAAATGAATGAATTATGCTACTTAGATGAGCAGTCTTCGAAGGGGGAAAATACTTACACAAGAACTTGTCTTGCATATCAGCCCAAGTAGTGATAGATCCTGTGGGTAGAGACTTAAGCCAGCTGTGGGTGTGGTTAGTAAGAGAGAATGGGAAGAGGCGCAACTTGCATGCATCCTCAGAAACACTGTTCACCTGAAAGGTGTCACAGATCTTCGCAAAGAAAGCTAGATGAGAGTTAGGGTCTTCAGCAGGCAACCCGTTGAACTGAACGATATTAGTGACCATAGAAATGATTTGGGGAGGGATTTGCCAGTTGTTGGTAGTGATTGGGGACATGCAATACTAGACCTAGCTCCGGCAGCAGTGGGCTTGTTATAGTCGTCAATCACTCTCCTTATTGGTGGTTGTTCTTCGGCCATTGTGGATGGTGTAGCGAGAGTGGATTCACTGTCGTAAGAATCTTCCTCAGTCTCCAGCTCTATGTCAGACTCTTTTGAATGTCTATCGAACACACACTCTGGATTGTCAAGTGGCTAAAATTCTGGAGGTCCGGCAGAACGGGTGTGGCACATAAACTAAAAGAAAATTAAAAAGAAAAGAAAAAAAAAGAAATTTACCTAATTGATTAAAGCACGAACAAATAAAACTAAATAAAAATAACAATAAAAAAATACTAACTAAAGGCACAAATAAGTAAATAAGAGGAAATTAAGCTAAAAAATAAACTCTAAACTAGAAAACAAATGATTAGATCCCCGACTCGGGTCGTTCTCAAAATCGCCACAACAGTGTCCCCAAAAACGGCCCCAAAAACTTGATGTGTGAAAATAAATATTATTTTATTTTGAAAATGTTTTTCACAAATTAGTTTTTCACACAAACGGCAAGTGTACCGGTCGTGATATAGTAAAATTTAGGTAAGTCCGGATAACAAACCCTAAAGACACATTTGGGGCTTTCGTTACTAAACCTTTATCAACTTCTAACCTAATTAATTTAATTATTTTAAATAATTAATATTAATAAACAAAACAAATGATTTAACTAAAATTAATTAATGGAAACACGATGGAAGAAATAAACATATAAGAATTCAAAATTTGAAACTTGAATACAATCATATATGTGAAATAACTACCTAGGCAAGGATCTAACTAACATATAATTGCAGGCCCGGTGAAGGGGGTTCACTTACAACACAACAACACAAAGAGGAGATTAACTAAACTCAACCAAACAGTAAACTGTAACCAAAATAAGACACTATGAATACAAGTAATGTAAGAGACAGAACACAAGAGCACAAGTATATGGTTTTTGAGATTGCAGTATATTGTTTTCTCTACGTTCTATTACAAGTGTTACAAAGCATATCCATAAAGTTACAAGAACATGAGATACTTATACTACATCCTATAGCTGACCATACTATGAAAGACAGCCGGATACAATTGACTAGACTCAAAACAAAATCAATTGTAGAGTCAAAACGACAGATCGCCTTTTTGACTTTATGACTATGACATGTCATAGCTCACATCCTTATCTATTACAAAAAGGACAAAGTACATGATGTAGAAAGTTACAAACTCAAGACCTCAATGTATAGTTACCAAAAGCATGGACCTTTTCACCAACTCATGTAAGTTGGTGACTTTACAGAGATACAGCGAAAAGGTCTCCTGCTTTATGGAATTGTACAGCAGATAAAGCATGTTACTAAAAGTCTTCGAAAGAAATCTGTCTTCAAGAGTTGAGGCTTCGGAAGAGTTTGTCTCTCAAGCTTCGGAAGACTTCATCTTTGGCTTCGGAAGATATTGGTCTTGGCTTCGGAAGATCTCACACTTAGAATATTTCTGTTGCATGTGTGAAACTTCCGAAGCATTCTTCTTTAGTACTTGTGTAGCATGCATGCAGAAAGTCTTTGGTTGCTTCAACCTCTATGCATATTCTCTACAAACTCCTCCTTGGCTGATGCTACCAAAACTTTTGAAGATTTTAGATATCAACAGTCCTCATCAAGATGATAACCAACCTTTTCTTTATGAGATGATCAGGATCCTTCAGACTGTCAAAATGTCTTCTCATGTTAAAGAGATCATGTAGAGGCAACTGAAACATATCTTGTCAAGTGTAGACATTTTCAATTCCATGATCTCTAATGACATGCCACCTTTCTGGATTTGTAGTGTATGACGAGGAGAGGATGGGTATTTCTGATGCAAGAGGAGCTATTTGAATGGTAGATGATGGAGCATCCTCTGGCTGCATAACCACAGGATATTTTGACTCATCCTGAGGTTTAGAAAAGGATGCGGTCTTCTTCTTCTTCTTTGGCTTTGGTTTAGAAGCCATCCTTTTCTTTGTCTTTACAACTTTTAATTTAGAAGACTGGCCTGTAGTACCTGATTGATCTTTATTGTCTTTCTCAGTTGGGTCTTCAACTCTCACAGGTTCAGATTGAGAGTGTGTCTGACCCTGTTGTGGATCAAAAGATGAAGCTTGCTGAGATTTAGTAGGAGTTCTAGGTTGTGATGTCTCTGGTTGTTCAACCTTAACCTCCACTTCAGGTGGGGCTTTACTTGGAGGGGAATGTAAGTCAACCAGCACTCCACTCTTGATCTTCTACTTGATCACCCTGATATGCTCATCCATAGTGGATAGGGACATGGGGCCAAGTCTCATTCTGGAGAATCCATACAGCTTCAAGAAGCTCATCATCCTCTGTCTGTCAGTAGATTTCTTTATGCTTTTGTGGATGATGGCTCTTGACTTAGCAGCTTCTACCCACAGCTTCCTTTTAGTTGACTTTCTTTCTCTAACTATCTCAAGTTCAAGTTGTTTGAGATACTCAAACTCAACATAGTCATAAGATAGGGGGAGAAGTGCTTCTACCTGATAGAGGCCTGTGGCACTCCGGTAGTTAATCATCTTGATCCTTTCTTCTTCTTTATCTACTTGAGGTTCTTGTTGAACCACATCCTCATATGCAGGGCTTTCTTGAACTGGGGAGAGGGTAGGCACATGCTTGTTCTTTCTTCTGTCTTCTTTGATTTGTACAAGAAGCTCTGCATCTTCTGCCTCCTTCTTCTCCCTTGACCTTTCTAGGTCAACCAGTTCATTTTGCTCTTCTAAGGGGAGAGAGATGACATTGTCTATGTCATAGTTCCTTGTCTGCAGATAGTTTATCCTGACTGCCCTTAAGTCATCATTCTGAGCGTCTGGTCTGGGGGCAGCCCTGATAGCAGACTCCATGAGTCTTGCAGACTCAGAAGAGGAACTTTCTCCCCTCAGCTTCCTTTTCCTCTCTCTCTCTCTCATCTTCCTCAATCTCCTTAGATGTCATCTTTCTTTTCCCTTTGTCACTCACAGACCTTTGTGACTCAGGGTGGAGAGAGCTTTGGCCTTCATTGCTTGATGCAGCTTTTGAGCTCTGGCCATAGAGAGGTTGAGAAGCACCTTTACCAGCAGGTGTCTCAAAAAGGGCATTGATCTCTGCAGCAGTTGTTGGTGATAAGACTGGGTTCTCAGGTTCTATCAGTGGGCCTTCAGTCAAGGTTTCTCCTATGAAGCTAATCTTAGGGTCTGCCTCAATATCTAGTTTACCGATGACATTACCTGATTCCCACAGTCTTCTTCTTAGGCTGAACTCTGTAGTGATCCTGTCTTGGATTCTTTGTGCCAACTTTTCAGCTTGTCTTGATTGGCTTGAATTGACAAGTGGCATGTTGACTAAATCCAGACTGTCATAATAGTTCAGGTTATGAAAATTGAAAATATCTTGCTGTCCTTGAACTTTTATGATGATTAGGGCTCTCTTTTTATTGTCATACCTCCACCCAATGATGTAATTGGAAGATGGTGGAGATGACCTAGCCCTTGGTATCCCATCCTCAAATAGGCTTTGTATGAAGGAATTTGTGTAATCCACATCAATGTGGACTTGAGGAAGTTGCTAAGAATGCATAGTTACAAGTGAGGATGGTGAGTCCTTAATGTCCATTCTCTCTGAAGAACTCCCAGGTTTTGTAGTTGTAATAACTTTCTCCCCCTTTTTGGTAGCATCACCCACTTGCATAGATGAGTAAGGAGTTAGGTCAATCACATCCACAGGTTCTTGTGTTCCTGATTAAGCTCTTCTTAAAGGTCTCCCAACTAGTTTTTCCTTAAGATATGAAATCTAAAGTTGCTGATCATTGACCCTGTTATGCAAGGTAGTCACTTGAGATTCAAGATGACTAACCTTGGAGACTAAATAGGTCATGTTTTGGACAATTTGTGCACCTTTAGCCTTAATTCCCCTCATCTTCATCAGAAGAATCATTGGGGATGAGATGATTGGACCAAAGTCCTCTCTCTTACCACCAGCTTCAGGATCTTGGCTGCTGGATTTCCTCTGCTCACTGGCAGTCTCAATTGAGATGACAGTGGGCTGAGATTCCATGGTTGAGGTCTTAATGATGTAATCACTTTCAAAAGTGAGAGCCTCTTCCATATGAACATCCTGAACAGGTTCAGAAGTGTCCACCTCAGCATTAGGTGACTGATGGGGGCTAGAAGTAGGAGCCTCAGAAGCACACATCTCTCTTTGAGTAGGGGAAAAAAGAGAGAATCATGGTACTCACTAAAACCTAGATCTTCATCAGTGTAGAAATCAAGGTTGGGGATTGGTTGGTTGAGATCTAAAGGCTGGGGATGGTAATCGTCCCTTGAAGGTTGATCACTTGAGTGTTGACACTCAGAGTGATGGCTTAAGGCAGTTTGGCTTATGAGCTCATCAGGCTGAGCATGAGGAACCTCAACACTGATCCTTGAAGAGATGGGAGTGGTTTGCTCCCCTGGAGAAGTGGGAGCTCTAGTTTCCACTTCCTCCTGTATGGGTGAGTGTATGGGGGCCTGCACATACTGAATACTCTGAGTAGGGGTTCATTTGGAATTTCTTTGGTAGGTGATGGTGTTTTGTGGCTGTGTAGGTGGTTGGGATGTAGCAGGTGTGGGTTCAACACTAGCTGGTGCTGCTAGGTTGTCACCTTGAGAAATGAGCTCTAACATTTTTAGGACTAGGGCTGTTTCTACCCCAGAGAAGCCAACAGTGGGCTTTCTCAGAAGTTTAAAGATGCTGGGCTTCATGTAGAGATAATGAAGAGGCTGATGCAACCTAAACATCCATGTCTATCCTGCATGCTGCACAAGTGCTATGAAGAAGAATGCTTAGGAAGTTTCACACATGCAACAGAAATATTCTAAGTGTGAAATCTTCCCAAGCCAAGACCAATATCTTCCGAAGCCAAATATGAAGTCTTCCAAAGCCTTAGAGACAAAGTCTTCCGAAGCTTCAACTTATGAAGACATATTTCTTCCGAAGACTTTTAACACATGCTTTATCTGATGTACTTTTTCATAAAGCTGGACACCTTTCCGCTGCACCTCTGTAAGGTCACCAACTTACATGAGTTGGTGAAAAGGTCCATGCTTTTGGTAATTGTACATTGAGGTTTTGAGTCTATAACTTTCTACTTCATGTACTTTATCCTTTTTGTAATTGATAAGGATGTGAGCAATGACATGTCATAGTCACTAGTCAAAAGGCAATCTGCCTTTTGACTCTACAACTGATTTTGTTTTGTGTGTAGTCAATTGTATCCAGCTGGCTTTCAAAGTATAGACGGTTGTAGGATGTAGTATAAGTATCTCATGTTCTTGTATCTTTGTATTATGCTTTGTAACACTTGTAATAGAGCATAGAGAAAGCAATATACTGCATTCTTGAAAACCATATACTTGTGTTCTTTGTATTCTATCTTTTACATTACTTGTGTTCTTAGTGTCTTACCTTGGTTAATCCAGTCTTAGTGTTTGATTTAGTTTAGCTAATCTCCTCTTTGTGTTGTTATGTTATAACTGAACCCCTTCAACGATCCTACACTTCATCTGTCCCAGTTTAAGAATCTTACTTGTTCCTTTTAACTGTGAGCCCAGTTCACAGTTAAGAATGTACTGGACATATCTAGGAAACATGTAATATTCTAAGGAGTCTAAGTTGGCAAGTAAATTAGTATAGACAAATTGAGTATACCTAAACTTGACCCCCTGAATCATTCCATGGATAATGAAGGAGAGATCCTCAAGAATCTGGTCCCATCCACCATGCTTGTCTGATAAGCTGTGGATGACCAAATGGAGCAAGAATCTCTAGTGGGATGAGACCTTCCCTTTTCTAAAGGTCTTTAAAGAGAAATCTCCCTCATACCCCATCTGCTAAAAAGAATGATTGACAGCTTATTTTGGAAAGAACACCTCACCTTCTTCATCGTCTAGTTGAAGATGCATGTTGATGATGGCTGGAGTGATTAAGACTGTTCTCCCCTGCACTGTGGTAGATAGTGCCTTCTCCCCATCCATTACGACCTCTTGGAAGGTCTTCCAAAATTCAAGAAAATGATTCTCATAAAATGGAGGATCAATGGTTAGGGGGGTGAAGTAGTTGGACAAAGCTAAGAAACGATAAACCTCTGAGAAATAATGATTAGAGCAACCTGGTTGTGTTGCCTGTGGAGCTGCATGGTAAAGTTCGGTTCATTTCTGTGAGTGGGGTTGGCCATTGTGAGGTAGCTTAAGGATGAAGAAAGAAAGAAGAAAGAAATTTTATAGAGAAATTTGGGATTTTAGGTTTGAAGGAAGAAGCAGATGATAGAAAGAGGGGGAAACCGTTGGGTTTATATGTGAAAAGGATTTCAGACAAAGTTTAATGAAAGAGGATAAACTTTGAAATCTGAATGTTGGTCCCATCTCTGAAAAAGTAGTTTACTTTTGCTCAAAATGTAGTTTTCTTGGAAGTCAAAAAGCTTCCGAAGGTAAATTATCTTTGGAAGTTTTAATTAAAAAGCTTCCGAAGCTAAAATGACTTCAGAAGAATTTCCAGAGAGTTTTGAAAATTTTGTTTCGGAAGAGAAATTAAAACTGAATTCTTTGTACCCAAAAGAACAAAGCTTCTGAGGGTTAATTTTGCTTCGGAAGAAAAAGGTCCTTGAAAACATATAAGTGTCTTAGACAGTCATTTAAGCTTCGGAAGATACATTATAAATCTCTTCCGAAGGTAAAATTTGTTAGACAGTTATTTGTTTTGAAGATATGATTTTATTTTGAAGTTAAAAACATAACTTCCGAAGGATCAATTTTTTTTCATAAATCTAAGGAAAGTCTTCAAAAAGATTTTCATCCAAAGAAAACAAGAGCTTATGAAAGTGATGAACTAGACAACTTAGGACACACATGTTTTAAGAAATAATAAGAATGAGTTTTAAGAAAAACCTACTCATAGTTGATCATCCCAATAGCTGATACAAGATATTTAAATATTTGTTCATCAAAGGCCTTTGTGAACAGATCAACATATTGTTCATCTATGTGAACTTTGACTAGTTTAATTAATCCATTTTCATAATTATCTCTTATTAGATGATACCTGATATTGATGTGTTTGGTCCTTGAGTGCTACACAGGATTCTCTATGATTGAGATAGCACTATTGTTGTCTATGTGAATGGGAGTCTCCATGAAGTGGAACCCATAGTCGAGCATTTGATTCTGAATCCAAAGCACTTGAGCACAGCAGCTTGCAGCTGCAATGTATTCAACTTCAACAGTTAATGTTAAGACACAAGATTGTTTCTTGCATTGCCATGAGACAACCCTTCCACCCAGAAACTGACATCCCCCAGATGTAGACTTTGTAGTCATGTTGCAACCACCATAATCACTATCTGTGTATGCATACAGATTGAAGTCAGGTTTCTTGGGATACCATAAACTAAGTGTTGAAGCACCTTTGGGCATCTTAGAATCCTCTTGACTGTGATAAGGTGAGACATCTTAGGGTTGGCTTGATATCTTGCACAAATACATGTAGCAAACATATATCAGGCCTGCTAGCAGTAAGATACATAAGGGACCTAATCATAGCCCTGTATAAGTGCTAATCTACACACTCCCCCTCAAGATCAGGTCCAAGGGAGTGGTTTCTAGCTATGGGTGTCTTAGCAATCTTACAATCAGTCATGTTGAACCTCTTAAGTATGTCTTGAACATACTTTGACTAACTAATGAAGATGCCATCTTCAAATTGTTTCACTTGAATTCCCAGAAAGAAATTGAGTTCCCCCAAGGCACTCATTTCAAATTTGTTCTTCATCAGCTTTTCAAAGTCTTTGAAGAGCTTTGAATTAGTTGAACCGAAGATGATGTCATCCACATATACCTGAACCAGTAATATGTCATTTCCCTGTCCTTTGATGAAGAGAGTTCCATCTATAGTACCTCTCATGTATCCATGTTTGCAAAGATACTCAGATAGTGTCTCATACCACTTCCTGGGTGCCTGATGCAGCCCATAAAGAGCTTTGTCAAGCTTGCAGACATAATAAGGATGATCAGGATCTACAAAACTAGGTAGTTGTTTGACATACACCTCCTCATCAATCACTCCATAAAGAAAAACACACTTCACATCAAGTTGAAAGACCTGGAATTTCTTGGATGCAGCAAATGCCTGGAATATCCTAACAACTTCTAGTCTTGCTACAAGAGCAAAGACATCAGTGTAGTCAATCCATTCTTCTTGTGTGTACCATTAAACAATTACTCTAGCTTTGTTCTTGATGATAATGCCTCTATCATCCTTCTTGTTCCTAAACACCCATTTGGTTCCAATGGTAGTCTTCCCATGAGGAAGAGGACAAAGGTTCCAAACTTTCTGCCTTTTGAATTGAAGCAGCTCCTCTTGCTTAGCTTCAACCCAACTACCATCCTTTAGTGCCTCATCAACTTTCTTTGGCTCTATCTGGGATAAGAAACAAGAGTGAAGACAAACATTTGCTTCATGGGTTTGTCCTCTTGTTCTTACCCCTGTGACAACATCTCCAATGATTTTTGTGGTGGGGTGGGACTTGTTGATCCTTAGCTGAGGGATCACAACAAGTTGCTGAGAAAGATCTAAATTATCGAAATTTAGTTCTCGCATAGAAGTTTCACCCACTATATCAACACACTTATCAAGAAAGACTTGATCCAAGGAGTGTGTGACATCATTGATGTTATCATCTATGGAATGGTTTTCAAGAAAATCTTGATCACTTTCACCACTAACATCATTGTCTTTTGCAATTGAAGCATCCTTATCTGGTGGTGGAGCCTCTGAGCTGGAATTTGAAGGCATACCAGATGTATCAGTTGAGTTTGTCATTGTGGTGCTGATAGAAACCTCATTTGCAGATTTAGTTCCAACTGGAGCTGAAGATGTATTACTTGAAGGTCTTCTCAACTCAAATCTTGGATTTGGATCACCTGTATTTAAATTTTCCAGCAGATCCTAAAATATTGTAACAAGATTTGTTAAAACAGTTAGGTAACTAAATCAAGATCAAAGAATCAATCAGGACCAGAACCAACCACATAGGGTGTGTGTTCATTGAAAGTCACATTGGCTGACTCCTCAACAATTCTAGTTCTAAGATTGTATACTGTGTAAGCTTTAGCTTAGGAAGAGTATCCAATGAAGTTTCCATAATCTGATTTCTCAACAAATTTGGCAATTTGATCCTTGGTATTCAAGACGGTGCAAGGACATCCAAATGTCCTGAGAAAACCAATGAAAGGTTTCCTCTTGTGCCAAAGTTCATAAGGAGTCTTGTCATGAATCTAACTACTAAAACTCTGTTCTGCACATAGCAGGCAGTGTTGACTGCCTCTACCCAGAAGGTGATGGGCAGCTTAGAGTCAGACAACATGGTTCTTGCAGCTTCAATCAGTGTCCTGTTTCTCCTCTCAGCCACACCATTCTGCTGAGGAGTCCTTGGAGCACTGTATTGTCTTGAAATACCTTTTTCATCACAGAATGCATCAAGGAATTGGTTCTTGAATTCAGTTCCCTGATCACATCTTATGATTTTGACCTTGTGATCAGATTGATTCTCAATCTTCAAGATGAACTCTTCAGAATCTTAGGAGTCTCATCCTTAGTTTTAAGGAAGAAGACCTAAGTGAATCTTGTAAAGTCATCTATGATCACTAAACAGTAGGAGGTCCTTCCTAGACTCATTAGACTAGTGGGGCCAAAGAGATCCATATGTAACAAGTGTAAGGGTGTAGTGATGGATTTTCTTTCCTTAGGCTTGTGAGATACCTTATGTTGCTTCCCTTTCAGGCATCCAACACAGTGGTCATAACTTGTAAACTCTTTCTTTGGCATTCCGGTTACCAAATAATTGTTAATAAGTTTATTCATGTTTTTAAAGTTTACATGACACATTCTTTTATGCCATAAGAAAGACTCATAATTATTGGCTTTAGACATAAAGCATGAAACTTATCCAGAGGGAGATGTTTCTTGCATATCCATCTTGTATAAGTTCCCTTTCCTGGGGGCTCTAAATAGAATATAGTCATGAGGAATGACCACCCTGGGCTTGAGAACAATTCACTCATGCTAAATAAAGAGTATGTTATGACTCGCATCACAAAATTGGAATACACTCAGAAGATTATACCCAAGCTCCTTGACAAAGTTTACCTTTTCCATGCTGAGCTTACCATTTGTGACCTTGCCCCTTCCAGAAATGTAACCACCTTCATCTCCTCCAAAAGCAACTGGCCTCCATCAATCCTTTCAAAGTTCTGGAGTAGTGACCTATTGCTTGTCATGTGCCTGGAACAGCCACTGACTATGATCCAGACATTTTTGTTTGTCTTTAGCTGTCCCTGCACAAACAAAATGATTACTTACATTTGGAAACCCAAGACTTACTTGTCTTGGGCTCATTAAGAAAAACAGAAGGTAATGCAACAGTAATAGATCCTATGGTTATGCAAGGAGGATCTTGAGTTGTTGTTGATGGAGAATTCTTAGTCACTTGGTGTTTCTTTGACTTCCACACCACCTTTGGAGTCTTGGACTTGACCTTCAATACTTCGGAAGCTTTTGATACTTCAGATGTTTTGATGACCGAGCCTTCGAAAGATCCTGTAGACACTGCAACAGACTTCAGTGCTTCGGAAGTATTCCTCCTTCCGAGACCAACTTTTCTTCCCAAGGCAATTTTCCACTTGCCTTCTTTTTAGATTTGGAGCTTCCGAAGGAAACATATTTTCCTTCCGAAGCTTGAATCTTCTTGGAACTCTTGGAAGTATTTGTCTTGGTCATGTGAAGAGTACCTTTAGGATTGTATGGACTATCCTTAGCAAGATGAGCAGTACTTTCATACATGACACACTCAATTTTTCTTCTTCCCAAGAGCCTTGTACCGGGAACAGGACTAACTTTAGTCACATCCCTTCTCCAAACTCATCTTTGCAGATGTTGAGACAATTCTTTTGAGCTGAGAACTGTTCTTGGAGTTTGATGGTTTAGGCTGTGCAGTAGTGGTACACAACAGATCAGTCTTCTTCTTGGTATTGAGATAATTTGAACAAAAACCAGAACTCTTAGCAGAAGAGTTTAAGTTGATGTCTTCAGTCTTTACTACTTCAAATCCTGCAGAGATAAAGACTTGTTTCTACTTCGAGTCAAAACTAGCCTTGATCTCTTGAGCCTTCCTTGCTTTCCTCTTGCTCTTCTGATCATGTTTTTCCCTCATTGACTTGGTCATCACAGTCTTCTTTTTCTCCTCAGAAGGATAGTGGCCCTTCTTAGAATCCTCCTCTTAACTCTTTTCAGAGGAATTCTCCACTATCACTTATTCATCCTCTTCACTCAAATGATCTATGAGAGGAAGCTCATCTTCACAAGTTCCACACCTAGGTGATCTTACAAACAAGATTGTGTGTGGAGGAGCTATCTTATTTTATCCTAGTCTGTACTTGTTTTGATAGCACACTTTGTTATGTAGGGATGAGGATATCATGTTCTTGAAGGTCTTTTTTTCAAGAACACACTTGTCTGCCCTGGCTTTGTTGATCACAAGGTCAGCCTGGCACTCAGTTAACTTGGTTATGACATCCTTGATTTGAGTCCTAAAATTTGTATGCTCATGTTTTAGAACTGAAATTGTTTTCTCTAAGTCCTCTATCTTCAGTTTATAATCATTTTCAGACTTTCTAAAATAAGCTTTTAAAATGTTTAAGGACTCAAGATCAGATCTCATCTCTAAGTTATAGGACCTATATCTATTTACATTAGGAATGCATTTCAGGGTACAGAGATGTTCCAATACCTTGGCTTCATCATGATCTGCATTCAACGCTTGGTTTGGAGAAGCATCTTCCACTTAAAAGCTACAGTTAAAGCCTCTTTCTTCAACGGCAACAACAACCTACTACTTTGGCTTCTCATTCTGGGGGGCTTTGTCAATGTAGTTGGGTTTGGACTATGTTTGGCCACCATTTGTTCTAGGTGCCTTACACTCCCTGGAAAAGTGGCCCATCAAGTTACAGTTGTAACACTTGACTTTGCCTTGGTACAGACCAAACTTTCCACTGGTTGTATTTCTTGGAAACTTCCTTCCAATCTGCTTGTAGTACTTCAAATCATCTGTTGGACTATCTCCATGTACTCCAAATCATCTGGATGGATACAATCCAGGTCTTCAAGGTGAACAGGAAGCTACACAACTTTCATCAGAAGACACAAAGGGTTGAGAAGAACTTATCTCTTGGAATGGGCTTCCTTGAATCTAGTTCTCCTTTGGTGTCTCTGGGAAGGTGATGAAAGGACCCTTTGGTGAGTTGTCAGGATAGCATATGAGATGATGTTGGGGTTCTATGCTATCCATTTAAACACATGCAGGGCTGAACCCATTTGATTGTTGGGGTTGCTAGATGAACCTTGCATGTTCATCTCCATCTGGTAGCCACTGAGAATCCCATATAACTCTATCAGAGTAAGAGTTTTTAGATTCTCAGTCCTCTTGATCATCACACAGTAGTGTGTCCACTGCCTAGTAAGTGAGGACATGAACTCCTTACAATGTCCTTGTTCTCAAGAGGAACTCCTCCATCCACAAGGGTTTCCACAATCTCAACATACCTGAAGTATTGCTGAGTCATGGTTTCACCTGTTTTGAAGGTGAATTTTTCAAACTTCTACTTCGGGAGATCCTTCTTGTTCTCCTTAGCTTCAGAGGAACCCTCATACATCAGTTTTAGTGCATCCCACAGCTGCTTGGCTATTTTGCACTTCTTGAAACCTCTGTATACAGGGTTTGGAAGAGCAATTTGAAGGGCTGTCATGGCTTTTCTATCAATCTCTACTCTCTTCCTGTCTTCATCAGAGTAGTTTTCCATAACCTTGGGGATCATACCAACACCAGTAGCAGAGAGGGTGCTAGGTATATAAGGTCCATTCTCAACAGACTCCCACATTCTTGAGTTTATGTTAGGACCTGGTATTTGACGGAAATACCTAGAGATCACGTGTATACCAGATCAAATAGTGCGGAATCCTATTTGATTGGCGATCCAATCAGTGAGAACACACGAAGAATCAATCAAGGATTGAAACTAACGTTAGAAATCGATAAGGAATTGATCTAATGTGTTCTATGAACTTGGAGAATGATTTGGAAGGTTTCTGGACGGCTAGGGTTCGTCTGGAATCGTACTTGATCGAGTGTTCTTGTTTTTCACGAATTGAGTTGTATTTATAGGTTGGTATTATTCAATCGTGCGACTGAACCATTAGTCTGGTTCAGTCGTGCGATTGAACCATGCGGTTGGTTCATTCGTGCGACTGAGTGTTCAGTCGTGCGACTGAGTCAGTCGTGTGAAGTTCTTCATGCTTAGGGTTCATTCGCATGAGCCATTCGCATGAGAACTTCATTAAGTAAGTTTGAATGTTTTAATTAATATAACATGATCTGCAACCATTTAAGCAATCATAAACCCAATCAATTCAATCATGACTCATTAATGAAATATTAAACATCGCAAGTAACACACAATTTATGTCATTTCATTAATCAATACAGATTACATCACACTCAGACAGACAAGATTCATTACAATTCAAATCATGATCTATGGACATATACATGCATCAACAGTCTAGAGACCTGATGAAATATTCCATTCTCAGGCACCAGGTATCGAAGTCATCAAGAGGATTAGTGGGGACTTGTTCATGGTTCCAGTTTCCATATTAGTCCTGGAAATGTGTGCCATTTGAAAAGTTAAGTATTTGTGTGTGTGAGGGATCTTAAGATGGTGAGATCTTATATCAAGACTCTGGAAAGCTCTCATACCAAATATAGGACCGGTGAAGGGGGTTCACTTACAACACAACAACACAAAGAGAAGATTAACTAGACTCAAAAAATAGTGAACTGGATTAAGCATAATAAGACACTATAAACACAAGTAATATAAGAGATAGAACACAAGAGCATAAGTATATGGTTTTCAAGATTTTAGTATATTGCTTTCTCTATGTTCTATTACAAGTGTTACAAAGCATATCCATAAAGTTACAAGAACATGAGATATTTATACTATATCTTACAGCCAACCATACTTTGAAAGCCAGCTCGATAAAATTGACTAGACTCAAAACAAAATCAATTGTAGAGTCAAAAAGGTAGATTGCCTTTTTTAGTTTGTGACTATGACATGCCATAGCTCACATTCTTATCTATTACAAAAAGGATAAAGTACATGAAGTAGAAAGTTACAGACTCAAGACCTCAATGTACAGTTACCAAAAGCATGGACCTTTTCACCAACTCATGTAAGTTGGTGACTTTACAGAGATGCAGCGAAAAGGTGTCCAGCTTTATGGAATAGTACATCAGATAAAGCATGTTACTAAAAGTCTTCGGAAGAAATCTGTCTTCAAGAGTTGAGGCTTCAGAAGACTTTGTCTTCGAAGCTTCGGAAAACTTCATCTTTAGCTTCAGAAGATATTGGTCTTGGCTTCGGAATATCTCACACTTGGAATATTTCTATTGCATGTGTGAAACTTCCGAAGCATTCTTCTTCAGTACTTGTGCAGCATGCATGCACAAAGTCTTGGGTTCTTCAGCCTCCATGCATATTCTCTATAATAATGATATAAAGGTAATGACGCGTATGGCTATCTCTAAAAATACGGATCTAGAGTTAACTTGGTATGTTGCTACTCCCTAAGTATACCAAAGACACGTGTAAAGCACTAGATAGGTTTATTAATTTGTCTAATGCAAGATCGCCCCTAGGTTTTTTACCATATTATCTTTAAGTTTATATTTTCTAACCCTAAGATAATGAAAAACTGAACTAAATCTAATTAAATACCCCAAAACACTAACATCACGAATGAAAGGCAAAACACGCTCTCGCAAAATCTAAACCTAGCAAACAATGGGTAGGAGGTTTTAAGCAATATTTATTATCCTTAGGTTTTAGATAAGGTAGCATATTGAAATCATAACCAGTACTCCTAAGATTATCTCTAATCAAAGTTTAAAGTTAACAACAAAAAGTAATTAATTTTAACGTGCAAGCCTAATCTAAATGTCACGCAATCAATCTAAATAAACATACACGAGCATGACAATAACATTTAAGTATAAAACAATACACGAGTTCATATTTAATTAAAACAATAATCAAGTTCAAAGATTAATAAACAAACATACGAGATCAAAACCGAAACTATAGTCAAAACATATAAGTTTTCAACTCAACCTAGATAGTACTAACAAATTGGCTACTCATAATATTTAAAATATCAAGAACAATAATAAAGTTACAAGATTTAATAACATTAACAAAATAAATAATCAATGAGACAAACAAAAAATAATAATTTCTAATGAGACGAAACTGAATGATCGTCAATGCTTGAATGCTTCAATCTTTGCTCTCCGATCTTGTTCTCCACTTTTAGATTGCTCTCGATCTTGTTCTCCACTTTTAGATTGTTTTTTATCATACTCCAAAATCCAAAGTTTGATTCAAAATGATGAGAGTTTTGTTTCCTTATTTTCTTTTTCGTGCTCCCCTCTGTTGTCACTCCTTTTGTTTATATGAGTGAAAATTAGGTATTTTTTCCTTCTTTTCCCCCCGAAATCTCCTCTTTTGTTGAATTAATTATCTTTTATATTTTAATTGGCTTGATGTTATCCACTGGGCTTGCAACCTCTTGTTTTTATTTATTAAGATCATTACATGTGGATTTCTTTGGTACTCTAAACACATCATATAAGAATATTAATCCTCACGTGACATTCAATGTTTCCCTGCATTCATAATTAGTAAAGACAGGTATTTCACATTAATTAAATTGCATTTGAATGGAGTCTTGCAAGCCAATTTCTCTAACTATTTGGATAAAAATATTTTGTTTAATATACTAATGTTCCTGTATTTCAAATATATATTTTGAATTATCGTAACTTCTTTATAGGATATGTCTTAGTCTTTGTAATTAAAAAATAAAAATTTTACTTATGGTCCCTTGACACTTAATAAATACCAATGTGAATCCAATATGGGTAAAATTATCTAAAAGCTACATAAAAGTTATTCAAAAGCATATGAAATATGTTGGATCAAGAAGAAGGCGGGTGCAATCAAAACTAAATCACTTAGTCAAATTTTGGTGCTACTTACAAAGGCTTCTGAAGCCAAGTGTGGAACTTTCGAAGGAAGTAGAATTCTTCCGAAGACAGAGTGAAAAATCAACTTCCGAAGACAAACTCTACTTCTGAAGTCAAAGAACTTACTTTCGAAGATCAAGTTTGAGAAGAAGAACTTAGAAGACTACTTCCGAAGTATGAAGAAAAGAAGAAGTCCTCAAGCCTCGGAAGAAGTAGCTTCTTCCGAAGTGTAAGTGGCTTCGGAAGTACTTGTTCTTCTGAAGCCATTTAACCTTCGGAAGACACTACTATGAACCAGTGGACATAAGTATGGTCTCTGACACTCCGCTGCAGACCTCTGATACAACATGGCATTTTCTCAAAGGGCCATGTAGTTGACCATACTTTATTCCATTGTTTACCTTTTTATGTTAGTACAAGTTACCAACATTAGTTGGGGACAAAAGCTAAGTCAGGGACATGTCCTGACTACCATATCTCCGATAAGACTTCATCTGAGATACCTTAAATTATAGCTTTGTAGTATTTGCTTTAGTTAGAGGATTCCAGCTGGTATCAAAGTATATCCCGGTGTAGGTAGTGTTATATATAGTTTCTCATTGTAACCCATAACAATATGCTTGTAAAAGTCTTGTAACATTTGAGTTGAGAATCAATATATGCAAGAACCTTGAAAATTACTTCTTGTGTTTGATTATTACTTATTATATTGTTATCAACTTTTAGAGACTTTGCTTTCATCTAGGTGTTGTTTAGGTGAGTTTGAGAGAAAAACCAAGTGTTTACTGACATAACCGATCCTGCAGTTGGTATCAGATCTTTTTATGCACTTGATTATGAGATCTAACCATCCAAATCAACCTGTTTTTCACTCTTCCTTACAACTATCTCAAAATGACCCTTAACAAATCCGAAGTAGAGATGGGAACTATGACCAAAGCTCCCATCATTACTCTTCAAAACTTTAGGTCTTGGAGCAGAAGAATGGAAGGCTTCATCAGATACCAAGATAGCAGAATGTGGAACTCCATTGTCAACGACTCGTATAAACCCAAGGTGGCAGTACCTAGTGGAAACGGTGCCATGATAGAAAAGGCTGTTGAAGATTTTCTGATGAGACCGAAAGAAGATGGACATTGACAACAATGCAATGAGCATTCTTATGACTGCAATACCCAACTCCATCATGTGGGGTTTGAGCAATGTAAGTCCGCCAAAGAATTGTTTGATGCACTTTCTCAGATGTATTCAAGCTCCAACGACTCCAAGACGGACTCACTGAAGCAAAAGTTCGAGAATTCACTTATATTGCTGGAGAGACCCTCAGCGAGTAGTATTTCAGGTACATGGATCTTATTTGTTCTCTTCGGTTTGTGAAGATCACTCCTGAAGTTAGAGATCTGACAAGAAAGTTCGTGAGTGCTCTTCCAAATGAGTGGACATTCTATTGTGTTACTATCAAGAAGAAAAAGAACTTGAACACTCTTTCTATGACTGAACTCTATGACATCCTTGATGGATACAGTTTAGAGATGGAGAGTAAGAAGGGCCACCAAAAAAGCAGACCTCTGAGTCTTTCTGCTAGCAACACTTTAATGGTCGATAAAGGCTCAATACCCCCATAACCTCAGCAATACCTGACATGCAACCAGCAACCATCATGCTCTTCTGGACCGTACATCACTTTCCCTAAGACTCTAAGGTCTCAACAGGCTTAGCATAGTTCTTTTCAGGACAGTTGTGCCTTTGTCTCAAGAAGTGGGCACTCTGGTGATTTTCAATACTGTTTTGATGATCTAGAGTGTTTCAGTCCAGACAATGTAGAGTATGTGGACATCATCCAACACATGGCTCTTTTAACCTACATAGCGAAGAAGTTCTTTAAGAGAACTGGAAGGCAATTCTCTCAAAACCCAACTACCAGCAAGTTTGGGTTTGACAAAACCAAGGCCAAATATTACAAATGTAACCAACTTGGTCACTTTGCAAGGGAATGAAAGGCTCTCAAATCAAATCCGGGAACCCCACAGGCCTCCACACATCCCTCTACATCAAGAAGTTAACTGGAGCTTTATGGTACAGGATGTGACTCCTGCTTAAGCCTTATGGCCGGAACAGATGATAACCAGGTATACGAACATCTCTGTACTCCTGCCTGTATAGTTAAGGTTAAATTATATCAGGACTATAATATGGAAATTAAATCTGATATTGAGTCTTTAAATGTTTTGAAATCTGATTTTAAAAGGGCTGAATTTGACTACCAAAAGTAAATTGAAGAGTTAGAGAAAACTGTTTCCCTATTAAAACACGAACACACCAACTACAAGACTCAAATAAAGGATTTAATATCCAAATTATCTGAAGCTCAAGCCCAACTTGTCACTACTAAGGCTCAAGCCAGGAAGTATGCTATTTCTGAGTAGAACTTACAAGCTATTATTACATCATCCTCCCACTCCAAAATCTATTATCAGAATATAGGAGGGCTGGGGACTAATGAAATTGCTCCACCATATTCTTATGAGTCCATAAGACAACCTAGATGTGGTACTAAAGAGCAAGAGGTCCCATCTGCTGATCCATCTTCACATGAGTTGAGGAATGATGCAACAATAGAGGCCACCACAGGGAAGGAACAGGTAAATCAACCTACCTCTCCTAATGAAGATCATACCCTAACACCAAGGCCAGAAGAAGCAGAGCTAAACCTGCCAGAAGAACTGCTAAGAAAGTGGCTGAGTCTAAGCTGATGATTGACCCAAAACAAAAGGGTGTCTTTATCTCAGCTGGATTCTAGGTGGTAGGTACTTCTGATTCAGGAAGGAATGTAGTACCAACACTCCTGTCCTACCAAAGGATCAGAAGTTGAAGGGAAAGGTTGCGGACAAAGAGAAAAAGAGTAAGAAACAGCAACATACAAGCTCTAAGACTAACATTACATGCATAATGTGTGGTCTGCAAAACCACATGACTAAAGATTGTTACTACAATACTGCTAGCACACATTATGCAAATAATGTTAGAAAGGAAGGAGTTAGGAAAGGTTTCTTATTTGGACCTTATCAGATGGTCCAAGTGATGAAAAAGAGAAAGCTAGTTTCTGAAGCTAGGTTGTCTTTGGAAGAAAATCCTTCTTTCGAAGGGAAAATGGCCTCGGAAGCAAAAGCTTCTAAAAATATAAAGAACAAGAAAGTTCCCTTGAAACCATCCTAGAAGAAGACTGCTTCAGAAGAAAAGGTGGTGAAGGCTTCTTTCAAAAAGAAAGAAGTTTCGAAAGAATGCCATGCTGCAAAAGCTTCTACAAGCACATCTTCCACGATCAACCAAAGGATGGATTGGAAGATCAAGAAAGATGTTGATGCCAAACCTCTTCTTCAAAGACATACATTGAACCCCCATGCTTAACTTTTGGTTTAATTATGTCACACTCTTTCGAAGAACCCAAGACCAACAAGGCTTGTGTCTCCAATCAAAACTAATAGTCTCATCTCGTGTGCAGGGATATCCATATGACAAGAACAATAATGTCTAGATTATGGACAATGGATGATCGAGGCACATGATAGGGAACATATCTCTCCTTTAACAGTTTCAACACTATGATGGAGGTCCTGTCCAATTTGGAGGTGAGGCCGGAGGATATATTTCTGGCAGAGGGAGTATATCCAACAGAAAGTTAAAAGTTGACAAAGTTAACTTTGCCAAACAGCTTGAACACAATTTGTTAAGTATTTCTTAGTTTTGTGATCAAAAGCATCAAATGTTTTTCACAGAACATGAGTGCATTATCCTCAAACCAGAAATGAAAATTCCTCCGGAACTGGTGCTTCTTAGATCTTCCAAGAAAGGGGATATGTACAAGCTAGATATGAACAATGCTTCCCCAATGGGTAAAGTATCATGCTTCTTTCCAACGCTGATAGTGATGAGTCAACACTTTGGCATAAACGTATGTGTCATGTAAATTTTAAGACAGTGAACAAATTGGCTAAAAATAACTTGGTACATGGTTTGCCTAAAAAAGAATTTTTCTGCAAAGATAATTGTGTTGCATGCCTAAAAGGGAAGCAACACATGGCATCTCATAAATCCAAAAGTGTTAACTCCATTACTACTTCATTAAACTTATTGCACATGGATCTTTTTGGTCCCACAAGTATAATGAGCATTGGAAGAATATCATACTACCTTGTTTTAGTTCATGATTTTACAAGATTTACATGGGTATTATTTTTAAGAACTAAAGACGAAACTGCTGAAACATTAAAATCTTTTATTCTTAAAATAGAAAATCAAATTGATCACAAGGTTAAGATTATTAGAAATGATCAAGGGACTGAGTTTAAGAACTTCATTCTTGACTCATTCTGTAACTCAAAAGGGATTGCCAGACAATACAATGCTCCCAAAACTCCTCAACAAAACGGTGTTGTTGAGAGGAGGAACATGACACTTATTGAGGCTGCTCGAACTATGTTAGCTGATTCCAAACTACCTTTAACATTCTGGGCAGAGGCAGTTAGCACTGCATGCTATGTGCAAAATAGAGTTCTTGTAGTTAAGCCACATGGAAAAACCCCTTATGAGTTATGGAACTAGAGGCCATCATTCATTGGCTTTCTAAGGTCCTTTGGTAGCAGGTGTACCATACTTAACACAAAGGACATTTGGCAAAATTTGCTGAAAAGTTGAATGATGCTATCTTTGTTGGATACTCTTCTAGCTTTAAAGCTTATAAAGTATACAACATCCAGAATCAACAATTTGACGAGTCATCCAATATAGTTGTTAATGAGCACACTCCTAGTGTTAGGGGGAATGGACCTTATCATATTTTTTATTTAGAATTATTTCCAAACTATTCTAAACCTTCTTATGAGAATGTTTTAGTTAGAACAGACACTCAAAATGATGCTGCTGCTGCTAATTTTGATCAATTGTTTGAGCTACCAAGACCTCTTCCATGTTCTCCAAGAGCTTCAACAAATCAAGCTTCCACTATTTACAGATCTGATAGTATAACTATATCAAGGAATAGTGAATCTTCAACCAGTGAATCACCTGTTGATCCTCAAAACTCATCAGGTGATCCAACACAACACCAAGCTGAGGAAAGTAGATTTTTGAAGGAATAGGCAACTATTAATGCTACTTCATAGCCAACAATTGATGATGTTTCTCATTCATTCAATCAGTTCTCATTGAATGAGTTTGACACAACAGCTTGACAAAGTGTTCCTGTTCCTGAGCAAAATATGTCTAATCTAGACTTATCTTTGCAACTAGAAGTGATTCCTTATTTAAGGATTCATAACACTCATCCAGCTGAGAAAAACATTGGGGATGTCTCCGAAGGTCTGAGAACAAGAGGGTAGACTCATCATGGGAATGTCTGCTTGTACTCATGCTTCTTATCCCAGATGGAACCCAAAAAGGTGGAAGATGTCTTGAAAGATAGTAGCTGGGTTGAATCGATGCAAGAGGAACTGCTTCAATTCAAGAGAAAAAATGTTTGGAACCGATGTCCGCAACCATCTGGTCAAGTACCCATAGGCACTAAATGGGTTTTGAGGAACAAAAGAGATGATAGAGGCTTGATTATCAAGAATAAGGCAAGACTGGTAGTTCAAGGATACACTCAAGAGGAAGGAATTGATTATATTGATGTCTTTGCACCTGTTGCAAGACTTGAGACAGTTAGGATCTTCCTTGCTTATGCTGCATCCAAGAACTTTATTGTCTACCAACTTGATATCAAGTGTGCCTTTCTATATGGGGATATAGATAGGGAAGTTTATATGTGCCAGCCTCCAGGATTTGAAGACCCACAACATTCCAACTATGTGTGCAAATTGGATAAAGCTCTATATGGGTTGCACCAAGCACCTAGGCTATGGTATGAGACTTTGTCTCAGTTTCTTTTGAAGAGTGGTTACACAAGAGGAACCATTGACAAGACTCTCTTCATAGGGAAGTTTTGTAAGGACATTTTGCTTATTCAACTCTATATTGATGACATCATATTTGGTTCTTCAAATGACCAAATATGTAAGGACTTTGAAAGCATTTGTAGAAGAAGTTTGAGATGAGTTCCATCATGGGAAAAATGGACTTTTCCTTGGAATTCAGGTGAATCAACTATAGCCAAGGTTTTGATTGTGATGAAAACGAAGATCTGATTCATTGAAACACGCATGACGAGTAATGTACATGTAGCTGTGGGGGATGTACAATGATAACCATGATGAAATGAACTATAGCCAAGGAATATGCAAGGGGTGGTCGAAAGTCCATATTTTGGGGATTGTACGGGTGAAGATAATGGAAGCGTTGGCAACCAAAAACTCATAAAATAAGAAGTTTGGTTGTCAGTTATGGATGTTTTTACATTGGGATTTGTTTAAGTGAGTTCTAAACGGCACAAGGTTGATAATATAACTATCATGTCGAATGCAAAATGGCAAAAACGCATTGGAACGGAGGTTTGTGCTAGAAGTGAAAGTCTTGTTTGAACGATACAACAATGTCGTATTTCAACAATGACATTTTGTTTTCTTGTGGGTTGACATGAGTGACAATGCATAATACCTAGTGGTATTGAATAATTTAGAAAAGTAAAAGAGTTAGAGAAAGAAGGCTTAGAGAAAACAAAGTTTATTGAGATGCCATAATTAAATTCTTATGTTAAGAAGAAAGGATAAACACATTGGAGCATCTGCAATTTTTATATGATTATATTCAGATTATGGACAACCGGTTTGAAGCATTTACTACTCAATCAATTTCTCAAACTACTCGGTTAGAGCCTGTTAGAACAAAAGAAAAAGGAGAATTAAGTGAAGAACACTTACCTAATCCTAAATATGTTGCTAAATCACAAGATGTAAAGGAAGCAACTAATCCAGAACATGTTATTAAAGATCAATCAAGTACATAAGCTTCCGATGTTAGGTTAGAAAATATGATTGTTATTCCAGAGCATATTATTCAAGAAGATCATGAGAAGGATGAAGATGATGGGCTCGATAAAGTTTATTATGAGTTTAATGATGATGAAGATGATAATAATGATGGTTATAATGGTGACGAGGGAAAATGAGATTATAAAGGAAAGAAGAAGAATGAGGATGATGGTGATCAAGGTGGGAATATGGGATTAGTTGTAGGTTCTTCTAGTAAATTAGGATTTGAAAGTGTCTCTAGACCAAGCCCTAATGATCCACAGGATTACCAACCACTTGATCTAGATACACAAGAGTTGTATGAAAAGATATTACACCTTTCAACAACAACGTCTAATTGAGGATTTTAATGAAAACACTGGACTATTTGATGGTCTTGACGAACTTATTGATTATACAGATATTTGAAGGAACAGTCTGGAAAGTTTGTTTTTTAATATATTTTTGGAAGAAAGTAAAATCCCATTGGATCAATAAGTTAAGCAGACAGAAGTTCTACCTAAGACTTCTTATTTAATAGAGAAGCCAACTATGAGACAAGTTAGAAATCTCACTATATCTGCTCCTCTACCTCCTATTGAGTACACTCGAAACTGTTCACAAGGTAGGTAAAGGTGAAACGGTATTGAGTTGTGGATATGACAAAAAGAATAAGCTAGAGAAAAGTTGGTGCTATAGAGTATTACTAAGATGAGCATGACTTCCATATGGGAAGAGTGACATTTCATGATTCAAGTAATTATGGTAAGGCCAACTAGATAAGAAACATGATATGGTGATAGAGTAAGTCAAATTTCAAATACGTTAAGACTACAAAATCTATAATGATAGAGGATGAGACATGGATAAATTCGTACACCAATGCCAATGAGGATTAAAATGTTTAAGCATCCCAAATATGCAAGAAATGTTCAAATCCATGATCAAGTTCTTTTAAATAGTCTGACAAAGCTAATAAGATAGGTTTGTGAAAAAAGATATAGTGCATGCAGTGATCTACTTTATTGACAAAGAATATAAAAGCACTAGTCCTATTGATGTGCTACAGTGGAAGATCCGATTTGATGAAGATTCGGATTTGTTCAATTGAAGCAGATGAATTGGTCTATTTTATTGCAGCTTAATTTGGTTGGTTGATTACAAAGGCCTTGGACAACAAGATGTGTGCTTATGGAGGCAATTACAAGGTGATGGACGTAGAATTTTGAAGATTTGATTCACCGAGCCAAAGGGGAGGTTATATACATCAAACCAAGAGGCTTGCAAAATCAAAATTGAGTTATGAAAATTCAAAGTTCCCGTGCGAGAACCTAGTTGCCACGTGAGAAGTTGTTCTCGTGCGAGCACGTTTTTTGTGTATATATAGATGTGTAGTCTTTGTGTAACACCCGGATATTTTTTAAAAGATGAGAAAGAAAGAATAAAAGCGAATAAAAGAAGTAAACACAATTTAACCCTAGTTGAGGGGCTAAAAGTGTCAAAAAGGACAAAAAGTATCAAAAGTGAGTGCAAAAGGTGATGGTCGCCCACTCCTCCTACGTAATTCCTTTTCCATTCGGATTATAGAGAGAGAAAGTAGAAAAGAGCTTTGATTTTAGAGAGAAGAAGAAGAAGACTGATTTAAAGGTAAGAATTTGTTGTTTCAAGTTGTTCTTGGTCGGCTTATGCCTTGGTTGTATGCTTATATGTGATTTTTTGTTCGGGTGTGTGTGTTCTTGGTGGGTTTTAAGTGGTAGAAGTCAATTACATTCAGGTATTGAAGGAGTTTATCTGTGTAACACCCAGTTATTTATTATTTTGAAGCCGATGAAAGAAGAAAAAGAAATAAAGTCCTAAGTCGAGGGACCAAACTCGCAAACGGGAAGAAACTTGGATGAGTGGGGGTATAAAAGGGAGAAGGTAGCCCACACCCTCCCCCACACTCACCATTTTCGGATCTGAGAGAAATAAGGGAAAAAAAGTGGTCTCAGCTTGGTTCGGGTTGATTCGAGAGTGGAAAACGTCATGTAGCGAGTCAAATCGAAGCTCTTCTCGTTGTGGTCGTTTGTGTGAGTTCTAGGACCCCTCTTTTAAACGTTTTTGGTTGATTTTGGGGATGGAACACATCTTAAAACCCGTTTTTGTATGTGTGTGTGTTTGACCCATTTGTATGCGTTTGTCTATGATTCGTTTGGGTCTTGCTTTTGAGCTTGTGTGTGCTTGAATGGTGTTGTGTTATGCATCCCTAAGGTTTAGGATGGTTGATTTAAGCTTAAGATGGGATTAGATGAGCTTGGAGGTCGAAAATGGCAGATGGGTTCAGGGGTGAGCTGCATTCTACACAGCTAGGGCTATGCGATCGAATGGCATGCGAGTCATGTGACTGGAGCCATGCGCATGCCAATCATGCGACTGAAGGTCAATCGCATGTGAGATGTACGATTGAGGCCCATACGCCTGCCAGTCGTGCGACTGAGAGTCAATCGCATGGGGAGTCATGCGACTGAGGTTCCATTCGCATAAGTGTTCATCAGCATTAGTTCAATCCGCATTAGCTCTATTCGCAAAGGACTCATCCGCATTGAGTCCATCCGCATGAGGTCCATTCGCACGATTGGGTGTTCATTCGCATGGGTGTCCATCCGCATTGGTCCATTCGCATGATGTTCAGTCGCACGGAGGCCATGCGACTGAAGGGTGCCCATACGCCCAAATAGGCTGCTGTACCTGAGGAAAAGCATAGTTTAATGACTGACTTTCAGGGGAAGGTGCAGATGTAAGTTTTGACATGGAAGTTCTTGTAAGTTCATGTAAGATGACTGTTGTGGTTTTAGAGGTTACTTTAAGCATGATGATAATGTTGCATGTTTATGCTTGATATATGTTATGTATGTATGGTCTTGCCCTATATGATGATGACGACTATGTATGTTATGTTCCTTATTACGATGTATGTTTACCTTTTCTGTGGCTTTACGTGTTATGTTAATGAATGAAACGAAAGTATTATGTAACGTAAAGTGAAAGATAATGAAAGAGGAACATGAAGAAGAATGCATGCATTAATAAATGATAAAAGTAAATAAAGTCATGCAAGTAAATGTATGGAAGGGACACGCCATTAAAAGGTGTTAGCCCAACGGTGTGCAGGTTCGCTACCACGGGAGGATGCATATCGTGGTCTTTATTTGTGATCGACCATTTGTATAGAACCTCTACCGCTTAGCCCGGTACTGAGGCACCATGTATAGCTGTCTATTTACAGACTTCGGCCCAGTTTCCATATAGTTTGGGGTAGAGCACATGGTATTGGTATGGAAGATATGAAAAGTGAAAGAAAGAACGAATAATAAGGATAATAATGATATTATCTATGTGTACATATGTTACGTGATCCCGTGAATGTAAAGTACGGTTTTAACGTAAGAAAAGTATGTTTTATTGTCACACCCTCTAAATGCACGTGCGGAGTTTTACCATGAGGCGTGTGAATAAACGAGGATCATCGTTAATAGTTACTCAGAACGACTCTATATTCCAACTTAAAATAAAATCAACCAAAGTTTAAACTTGAAAACTATGCCGAAGCATTTTGTAAGTAAAGAAACCCAAAGTATATAAATGCATACTATGGCAAAACATGCGCCAGTCCAAATCAGTAAACATTAATAACTAAAACCAACAAAGATGTCTTTAAGATAGAGTCTTAGAATGCATGATGAACCCGTGCAGTGCTCCTAAAGGCAAGCGAAGTTAATGACCTGAGAATAGCATACTAAAATGTCAACACAACGGTGGTGAGTTCAAGGTTGGCATGCAAATATAAACAATTTAACAGTTGTGATATCTAAGCAGTGCATTATAGCTAGTCTATTAACAATAGATATTATTCATTGTGATTTCGCAATTGAAGCTGACTGTGATAAGTTGTTGCCTCTTGTCATGACTTATCAGGTCGTAACAAAATTCTTTAGGACAAATTGCACCCGGTTGACTTCGAGTCACACATGTGGGGCTCGTAAGACCCAGTAGTACTACCCAAATATCCCCGCTATTCAATATTAACAACTCAAAAATGTGAGGACTTTTCCAAGGTAAACAACACTATATTAATATTATACACAACTTAAACATATATAAAGTGTTTGTAAATTATCAGTATGCTATCTCCCCCAAAAGAGATTTAATAAAGAGTGGGCATGAACTCACCTGATATGCGTAACAACTACTTAGGGTTTACTTTGGAAGCAAGAGTGGACAAACAATCTTCAGAGGTTACCTAGATCATGTAAGTACATGAGTACATGTAAACAGAGAACATGTGGAACCCTAAGCACACTACAACCAAAGACTCAAGATTTCAGAAAACAGACACGTTTGACTCAGTTGACCCGTTTGACCCGTTGGTGACATCATGAGTTATAATTCAATTAAGCAAATGTGAACATATAACATACATAGTTAACATTCAAATGGATCACATGAGGTGCTACATTACCCAATGCATTACTTAGATCATCATACCACTAAATATCATATAAGTCATGCGATTCTAAAACATTAACATGCCCACGAGTTACAACATAACTAACACGCCACACAAAGATCAAATCACACACTACATGTCATGTGAAGCCACTCACCACTTCACATCCTAAACCCTGCCAATCCTACTAAGTAGGGGCCTCAGATTCGCACGCGTGTATGATGATCACAATCATATTCATTAACCATGTTCATTGCATTCAACATACACCACAATAATTAATTTCTAGTTCCAAATATGATGTCTTAACTCTAGTCAACCATCAACATCATACATGATCATCAAAGTCCATACTTCACCCATGATCATCAAAGTCCATACATCACCCATGATCATCCAAGCATTCCATACAACTAAATTAACATATTCTATCACATTAGAAATCATCCATGAAATACTAACATGCTCCTAATATCCCAAACATGCTCAAACTATTATCTTTCAAACTCTGTGCAAATAAAGTTTCCCTTTAGGGAAAGCACATTCCAAAATCTATAACCCAATGTATTCATAATTTCATTAATAATACACCAATTCAAGTTCATATCCACATCTAAGCATGATCAACAACATCCAAACACCATAATTCACTAACCTTCATGATCAAAAGTTTCTACTTTTGGAAATCTATGAACTACAACATTCATTCCTAGTTTTCTAGCATTCATATCATCAATCTATCATACACACATCATCATAAACCCTTCAACAGCATCAATCCATCATCAATCATCATATCCATGAAAATAAAGTTACTATTATTAGTAACCTATGAACACAACCTTCAATTCATCAACTTCTTGCAAGATCAATGTAATCTAGCATTCATACAACCTATAAATCACCATATAATCATCATACAATCATCAATCTCATATAATCACATCAATTTTCGAATTAGGGTTTATCATGAATCAAAGTTCATGAACAATTCATAAAAAACGTATCATTCTTGCATAATCGACGTTAACTACATGTATACAATCTAACTAACATGATAACATCATCAATTGAACAAAATTCGACATCATGAACACCTATAGACGAATTAGGGTTCGGCCAAATAGAAAACTCCTCAAAACTTGTAAAATTCTAACATTAAACGTGTAATGGCTTGTATTAGATGATTCTAACTTGTTGCAACCCTTGAAATTGATCAAATCTGATGCTTTCTTGCTTGTTCTTTGTTGAAATCACAAACGGAGGGGGTATGGGGATGAAGTCGCGGCCGATGGGTGTGGGAGGGGGCTAGGGTTTTGTTTTATTTAATTTAATTTTGCATCATTACCATTTAAGCCCTTGTTGTTTGTATTTTTATAAAACTTATCTTTTAACTCCTTTTTCAAAAGTGTTTTTAACTAAGTTATTAAGCATATAGACTCATAATCACAATTATATATTTTATTTTTATAAAACTCAACTGTTGGATCAAGAAGAACGCTGCTGCAACCAAAACCAATTCACTTAGACAATTTTGGTACTACATGCAAGGGCTTCTGAAGCTTAGCATGGAACTTCCGAAGGTTGTAGAGTTCTTCCGAAGACAAAGTGAAAGATAAACTTCTGAAGACAGAACACTACTTCTGAAGCAAAGAGCATGCTTCCGATGATCAAGGCTTAGAAGAAAACCTGAAGACTACTTTCGAAGTATGATGATAAGAAGAAGTCTCCAAGCCTTGGAAGAAGCAGCCTCTTCTGAAGTATAAGTGGCTTCGGAAGTACTTACTCTTCCGAAGCCATTTAACCTTCGGAAGACACTGCTATGAACCAGTGGACATAAGTATGGTCTCTGAAACTCCGCTGCAGACCACTGATACTATATGGCTTCTTCCTAAAGAGCCATCCAGTTGACCATACTTTATTCCACTATTCACCTTTTTTATGATAGTACAAGTTACCAACTATAGTTGGTGACAAAAGGTAAGTCAGGGACATGTCCTGACTACCAAATCTCAGATAAGACTTTATTCGAGATACCTTAAACTATAGTCTTGTAGTATAGACTTTAGCTATAGGATCCCAGCTGGAATCAAAGTATATCCGGCTGTAGGTAGTATTATATATAGGTTCTCTTTGTAACTCATTCCACACTGCTTATAAGAGTCTAATATTTTTAAGTTGAGAAGAAATATATAAAAGTAACTTGAAAATTACTTCTTGTGTTCTTTATTACTTTCTATATTGTGATCAACTCTTACTGATTCTATCTTTACCAGAGTGTTGTTCTAGGTGAGTTTTAGAGAAAACTAAGTGATAAGTGACTTATATCGATCATCCAAATCTACTTGATTGTGTGATCTAATCATCCAAATCTACTTGTTTTTCACTCCTCCCTACAACTAACTCACTAAAAATGGCCCTTAACAAGTCCGAAGTAGAGATGGGAACCCTGAAAAAGGCTCCCGTCATTACTCCTGAAAATTTCAGGTCCTGGAGCAGAAGAATGGAAGGCTTCATCACATACCAAGACAGCAGGATGTGGAACTCCATTGTCAATGGCCCGTATAAGCCAAAGCTGGCATCACCTGGTGGAAACGGTGCCATGATAGAAAAGGTTGTTGAGGACTATTCTGATGAATACAGAAAGAAGATGGACATAGACAGCAATGCTATGACCATTCTCATGACTGCAATACCGAACTCTATTATGGTGGGGTTCAAGCATTGCACGACTATTAAAGTATTGTTTGATGCACTTGCTCAGATGTACTCAAGCTCCAATGACTCGAAGAAGGACGCACTAAAGCAGCAGTTTGACAACTTCACTCATATTGCTGGAGAGACTCTCAGCCAGCAGTACTTCAGGTACATGGATCTTATCTCTTCTCTTCAGTCTATGAAGATCACTCCTGAACTTAGAGATCTTACCAGAAAGTTCATGAGTGATCTTCCAAATGAGTGGACATTCTATTGTGTCTCTATCAAGAGGACAGAGAACTTGAATACTCTTACCATGACTGAACTCTATGGCATCCTGGATGGATATTGCCTAGAGATGGAGAGTAAGAAGGGCCACCAAACAAGCAAACCCATGAGTCTTCCTGCTAGCAACGCTTTAATGGTTGCTGAAGGCTCATTACCCCCATAACCTCAGCATTACCTGACCTAACATAGCCATCCTGCTCTCCTGGACAATACATCACTTTCCCTAAGACTCAAAGGTCTCAACAGGCTCAACACAACTCCTTTCAGGAAAGTTATGCCTTTATCTCAAGAAGTGGACAGTCTAGTGATTTTCAATACTGCTTTGATGATCTTGAGTGTTTCAGTCTAGATGATGTAGAGTACGTGGATATTGTCCAACAGATGGCTCTTTTAACTTATAGAGCGAAGAAGTTCTTTAAGAGAACTGGAAGGCATTTCCCTCAAAACCAAACTGCTAGTAAGTTTGGGTTTGACAAGACCAAGGAAAAGTGTTACAACTGTAACCAACTGGGTCACTTTGCAAGGGAATGCAAGGCTCCCAAGACCAATCTGGGAACCCCACAGGCCTTCACACATCCCTCAACCTCAAAGCCAGCTAAGAAGTCAACTGAAACAGCTGCAATGGCTCAAGAAGTTGACTGGAGCTTCATGGTACAAGATGTGACTTCTGCTCAAGCTCTCATTGCCGGAACAGACGATGCCCAGGTATATGAACATATCTGCACTCCAGCCTGTATAGCTAAAGTTAAACTTTATCAAGATTAAAATATGGAAATCAGATCTGATATTGAGTCTTTAAACATCTTAAAATCTTATTTTAAAAGAGCTGAATTTGACTATCAAAAGAAAATTAAAGAGTTAGAGAAAATTGCGTCTCTTTTAAAACTTGAACACAACAACTACAAGACTCAAATCAAGGATCTGATATCCAAATTGTCTGAGGCTCAAGCCCAGCTTGTCACTGCTGAGGCTCAGGCCAGGAAGCATGCTATTTCTGAGCAAAACTTCCAAGCTATTCTTGCATCATCCTCCCTTTCCAAACTTTGTTATCAGAATAAAAGAGGGTTGGGAACCAATGAAATTGCTCCACCACACTCCTATGAGTCTATTAGACTACCTAGACATGCTACTGAGGAGCAGGAGGTTCCAACTGCTGACCCTTCCTTATTAGAGTTGAAGGATGAGGCAACAATATTGGCCACCACAGGGAAGGAACAGGTAGATGTACCCATTTCCTCCTGTGAAGATCAAATCCTAACCATTAAGGCTAGAAGGCAGAGCTAAAGCTGCTAGAAGAACTGCACAGAAGGTGGCTAAGTCCAAGCTGAAGATTGACCCTAGGTAGAAATGTGTCTTTATCTCAGCTGGATTCCAAGTGTTAGGTACTTCTGATTCTGGAAAGGAGTGTAATACCAGCACTTCTGTCTTGCCAAAGGATTAGAAGTTTAAGGGAAAAGTTGCTGATAAAGAAAAGAAGCCCAAGAAACAGCAACCCTCTCATTCCCAAAAGACTAACATTTCATGCATAATGTGTGGTCTGGAAAACCACATGGCAAATGATTGTTACTACAATCCTGCAAGCACATATATGTAAATAATGTTAGAAAAGAAGGAGTCAGAGAAGGTTTCACATTTGGACCTTTTCAAACAGTTCAAGTGATGAAAAGGGAAAGCTAGTTTCGGAAGCCAGGTTGCTTTTGGAAGAAACTCTTTCTTCCGAAGGGAAAATGGCTTCGGAAGCAAAAGCTACTAAGGTTCGAAAAAACAAGATAGCTCCCTTGAAACCATCTCCGAAGAAGACTGCTTCGGAAGAAAAGGTGGTGACGGCTTCTTCCGTAAAGAAAGAAGCTTCGGAAGATGGCCATGCTGCAAAAGCTTCAACAAGCTCATCATCTAAGATCAACCAGAGGGTGGACTGGAAGATCAAGGAAGATGCTACAGCCCAAACCTCTTCTTTAAAGACCTATATTAAACCCCATGCATATCTTTTGGTTCAATTATGTCATTATCTTTGGAAGAACCCAAGACTACCAAGGCTTGGGATTCCAAACAAAACTAACAATCTCATCTTATATGCAGGGACATCCATATGACAAGAACAACAATGTCTGGATAGTAGACACTGGATGCTCCAGTCACATGACAGGGAATAGATCTCTCCTTCAATAGTTTCATAACTATGATGGAGGTCCTGTCCAATTTGGAGGTGAGGCCGGATGATATATTTTGGCAGAGTGAGTATATCCAATGGTAAATTCAAAGTTGGCAAATAGTGTTTCTCAACTCTGTTATCAAAAGCACAAATGCTTTTCACAGAATATGAGTGCATTATCCTCAAACCAGGGATGACAATTTCTCCAGAATTGGTGCTTCTTAGATCTCCCAGGAAAGGGATATGTACAAGCTGGATATGAATAATGTTTCCCCAATGGGTGAAGTATCATGCTTTCTTTCTAAAGCTAATAGTGATCAGTCAACACTATGGCATAAACGTATGTGTCATGTAAATTTTAAGACAATGAATAAATTGGCTAAAAATAACTTGGTACATAGTTTGCCTAAAAAGGAGTTTTTCTGCAAAGATAACTGTGTTGCATGCCTGAAAGGGAAACAACATAGGACATCTCACAAATCCAAATGTGTTAACTCTATCACTACTCCATTACACTTATTAAACATCGATATTTTTGGTCCCGCAAATATAATGATCATTGGAAGGAAATCATATTGCCTTGTGATAGTTGATGATTTTACAAGATTTACATGGGTATTCTTTTTAAGAACTAAAGATGAAACTGTTGAAACATTAAAATCTTTTATTCTTAAAATAGAAAATCAAATTGACCACAAGGTTAAAATTATTAGTAGTGATCAAGGAACTGAGTTTAAGAACTTCATTCTTGACTCATTCTGTAACTCAAATGGGATTGCTAGACAATATAATGCTCCCAGAACTCCTCAACAAAACGGTGTTTTTGAGAGGAGGAACAAGACACTTATGAGGCTGCTCGAACTATGTTAGCTGATTCAAAACTACCTCTAACATTCTGGGCAGAGGCAGTCAACACTGCATGCTATGTCTAGAACAGAGTTCTTGTAGTTAAGCTCAATGGGAAAACCTCTTATGAGCTATGGAACAAGAGGCCACCGTTCATTTGCTTTTTAATATCCTTTGGTAGCAGGTGTGCCATACTTAACACAAGAGACAATTTAGCAAAATTTGCTAAAAAGTCGGATGATGCTATCTTTGTTGGGTACTCTTCTAGTTCCAAAGATTATAAAGTATACAACATTAAGAATCAACAATTTGAGGAGTCATCCAATATAGTTATTAATAAGCACACTCCTTGTGTTAGGGGGAATGGCACTGATCATATCTTTGATTTAGAATTGCTTCCAAACTATTCTAAACCATCTTATGAGAATGTTTCATTTGGAACAGGTGCTCAAAATAATGTTGATCCTACTGCTGATGATCAACTGTTTGAGCTACCTAGGCCTAGTCCAAGTTCTTGAAGAGCCGCAATACACCAAGCTTCCACCATTCATAGATCTGATAGTCTAACTATATCAAGGAATAGTGAAGCTTCTACAAGTGAATCACGTACTGAGCCTTAAAACTCATCTGGTGATCACCACAACACCAGGCAGAAGGAAGTAGTGTTTTGAAGGAACAAGAAATTGTTAACACTATTTCACAGCCAACCATTGATGATGCTTCTCACTCATTCAATCAGTCCTCATTGAATGATTTTGAAACAATAGCTGGATAGAGTGTTCCAGTTCCTAAGCAGAATATGTCCAACCTGGACCTATCTCTGCAACTAGAAGTGATTCCTCGCCTTAGGATTCATAACACTCATACTGCTGAGAACATCATAGGGGATGTCACTGAGGTGTGAGAACAAGAGGACAGACTCATCATGGGAATGTCTACTTCTACTCATGCTTTATATCCCAGATAGAACCCAAGAAAGTAGAAGATGCCTTAAAAGATAGTAGCTAGCTTGAATCGATGCAAGGGGAGTTGCTTCAATTCAAGAGACAGAAGGTATGGAACATATGTCCGCTACCATCTGGTCAAGTACAATAGGCACTAAATGGGTTTTCAGAAACAAGAGAGATGATAGAGGCTTGATCATCAGAACAAATCAAGACTTGTAGTTCAAGGATACACACAAGAGGAAGGAATTGATTATACTGATGTATTTGCACCAGTTGCAAGACTTGAGGCAGTTAGGATCTTCCTTGCTTATGCTGCATCCATGGACTTCACTGTCTATCAACTTGATGTCAAGTGTGCCTTTCTATATGGGGATATAGATAAGGAAGTTTATGTATGCCAATCTCCAGGTTTTAAAGACCCACAGCACCCAAACTATGTGTGTAAATTGGATAAAGCTCTATATGGGCTACACCAAGCACCTAGGCTATGGTATGAGTCTTTGTCTCAGTTTCTTCTGAAGAATGGTGACACTAGAGGTACCATTGACAAGACTCTCTTCATCAGAAAGTCTGGAAAGGACATTTTGCTTGTTCAAGTCTATGTTGATGACATCATATTGGTTCTTCAAATAACCAAATATGTAAGGACTTTGAAGGCATTATGAAGAAAAAGTTTGAGATGAGTTCCATGGGAAAAATGGCCTTTTCCTTGGAATTCAGGTGAAGCAAATGAAAGAAGTGTTTTTCATTAATCAATCTAATTATGTCTCTGACATCTTAGAAAGTTTTGAAATGAAGGATTGCAAGCCTACCAAGACACATACCCAGAAACCATAATCTTTGTCTTGACCTTGAGGGGGAGGATACTGATCAACATCAGTATAGGGCAATCATTGGTTCTCTGATGTATCTTACTGCCAGTAGACCTGCTACCATGTTTGCTACTTGTATCTGTGCAAGATATCAGGCTGCTCCAAAGGTGTCTCATCTAGCTGTTGTTAAGAGAATCCTCAGATACCTCAAAGGAGCACCTACACTAGGTCTCTGGTATCCCAGAAACAAGGACTTTAATCTCTATGGATACTCTGACAGTGACTATGATGGCTGCAATATTGACAAGAAATCAATATCAGGAGGATGTCAACTTCTTGGTGGAAGGATCAGCTTATGGTAATGCAAGAAACAATCCTATGTCTCTACATCAACTGCTGAAGCTGAATACATTGCTGCTGCTAGCTGCTGTGCTCAATTGCTATGGATTCAGAATCAGATGTTAGACTACGGATTCAACTTTATGAGTACTCCTATCCATATTGACAACAACAGTTCTATCTCCATTACTGAAAATCTGGTGAAGCACTCTGAGACAAAGCATATTGACATCAGGTATCATTTCATTAGAGAAATTCATGAGAAAAATCTGATTAAACTAACCAAAGTTGACTCAAATGAACAATATGCTGATTTGTTCACCAAAGCTTTTGATGAGCAAAGATTTAAGTATCTCATAATAGCTATTGGGATGATAAACAATGATCAGATCACCTTTTTTAAAAACCTTTTAATATGTATTGTCTTTTGTCAATTCAATTTAAGCCCTGTTACAAAATGTCTTTCTGAATTTTTCTAAGTGTAAATTTCTTCCGAAGAGAAAATAACCCACGGAAGTTATTTTTATATATCTTCCGAAGCATAATTTCTCAAAAAATACTTTTTCTTCTTGGAAGAGCTTTTGGTCTCGGAAGAAGCGATTGATTGCGTATTAGATCTACTTCCAAGGTTTACACACTCTCCATTCGGAAAGCAATCCTAACCTTCAGAAGCAAAGTTTTTGCTTCGGAAGTAAGAATTACCTTCGGAAGACAAATTACCTTCGGAAATGTTTTACATTCGGAAGAAAGATTCTACTGAGTAACCTAAATCTCTTGGGCCCCACACTGTAAAAAAGCAAAGATTTTTTAATGATGTCGGATTATTTTACTAATTTTAACCTTAGCGCCACTGTCAATTCATCCACTAAAACATCACATCACCTTATCCTTACCCCCATTACCGCGTTCCCACTCTCTTTTAAATAATATCGACTACTCAATTTTATCTTCTCCTTGCAATTTTTACTGCCCTAGAAAATTTCTTCTCTCCAACTTTACCCAAGCTCAAAATAATCCACATTCACCTTTCTCCAATGGCACTTAACCCTCAGCATAACAAGTCGCACTTCTTGATTTATCAAGAGATTCTGACTTCTCAGAAATCATCTCCTTTCTTACCCAATCATCTTACTACACAACCCTTACCTAACCCCACTATTTACTCCAACCAAATGGCCAAATTTTGGGGAAATGGTCAAGCCAATGCCCTAAATGGGATTCGTGTACCGAGGTCGAGCATTTGTGGACATGAGTTGATCATCACTGAACAACTCATCACTGAGCATCTAGAGCTTCATGATGAAGGAGCTCCTACTGAATTCCCCAAGGTAGATTTGGACAGCACTTACATCCTAATGGGATATGGTGGAGACATCAGCAGGTTGATAGTCTACAAGTTCAATTTCTCCTACAACTAGAAGTTCCGCCTGCATGTTGTTCTCCATTGCCTGTCAAACAGTTTGGGGGATGGGATCAAATCTCATATGAACTAGGATGCTTAGTTCATGGATTGGTTAGAGGCCTTCGATTCAACAACTCAAGATTTTGTTCACCAATCTAATTAGGAATCTACAAAGGGAAACATTCTTTATGTATCCCAGATTCATTCAACAGATAATTAATTGTGAGTTGGACCAGAGTATGCTTGTTTGTGCAGCTGCTCTGACTGTCCCTCAGATGAGGCCCACCATCTTCAAGACATTGAAGAAGGTGTCCACCAACTTCACTGGAAGGAACACTACTCTGCTTCTAGGTATGATTGAGCACATAGCTCCTGGTGACATCCCTGTTCACCCCACACGTGATGAACCCACACCTGCAACCTCCACCACAATGCCAACACTGCCTTCTCCACCCATCACCATCACATACCAAAGACGCCACAAATGAACCCTTGTTCAATCTACTCTGATTGAACAAGCCTCTCCTATTCAATATAAAAAGACTAGAGTGGAAACATGGCCTCCCACTCAGTCTGAGGTCTTTCCATCCTTCTCTTTTGACCTCAATATGGGCTTTGAGTCTCCTTAGTCTTAAACCCAGGAGCCCGACACCTAAACTAGCAGCCCTCAGGATGAGTATCTACACTCTTCTGAGCAGCAAACTAGGGACAGCCCCACCAAAGGCTCGATGCCTGTAGACATTAATCAAGGTCCCGGGTCAATAGGCTTAACCTCCTTATCTTTTACTGACCTTCTTTTCAAAACTGATGAAGAGATAACATCTCTCCATGGCAATGAAATTGATCTACAATACCCTTTCAAGATCAACAGAGCCCGGAGAAATCCCTTATCTCTAGCCCCCCATTAGCAACCTATAACTGAGGTGAGTCCCACTGATGTGGAGGGGACTCATGTAGATTTAGCTGCCACTACAAAAGGTTCCTCAATGGACCTTATGGACAGTTGTAACATATCTCAAACTGAATTTGTGGCAACTGAGCTTTTGTTGATACATATGTTCCTAGATCCTGATCTTAATGTAATATGTCTTGAATGTCTTACACTGATGTAATATTGGGTACTTAATGAAATGAGAACGTTTGATTGTGATTTGTAATGTTTAATTTTTCATTAATGAGTTGTGTAACGCATATTGACTAGATTATATAGGTTTGTGATTGTTTGAATTGATGTGCATAATGTTATAATAATGAATCCTTTCAAACTTGGTTAAGTGAAACTCTCATGCGTCCGACTGGACCATGCGCCCCAACAGTGGTCATGCATCCGAATGGCCATGCAACTGAGTCTCCATGCGCCTAAATAGTCCATACGCTTGAACAACTTCATGCGACTGACTCAGTCGCATGACTGAACACTCAGTCATGCGAATGGATCAACCGCATGGCTCAATCGCATGAATGAACCATGCTAATGGTTCGGTCGCACGAATGAGCAACCCTAATCTATAAATACTACCTAATTTGTGGAAAAACATAAGCATTGAATACACTTCGACTCCAGACGTACCCTAGTCGTCCAGAAGCCTCTAAGTTCATACTCCAAGTTCATAAAATGTTGTAGATCAATTCCTAATCGATTCTTGACGTTAGATTCAATAGACAATTGTGTCTACGTGCGTTCTCACTGATTGGATCGCCAATCAAATAGGATTGCACTATTTGGTTTGGTTACAAGTTAATCAGTAGGTATTTCGTTCAAATACCAGATCCTAACAAGGTGGTATGAGAGCCTTGGCTCTTGATTACGTGTGATTCAATCGTTTTTGATACAAAAGTTGTGTATTTTCACTAAAAACGCAATCTTTTTGTGTCAAATGGAGTTTTAGACGTTTCCCGACCATAAAGTTTAGTTTTTCCGGCATACGGCGATTAGGGTTTGTGAAAATTCGAGTTTTTACGGCCAAAACATGTTTAACCTACGAATTATCAAACATCAACAAGTTCAGTCGCACGATTGGCTCAATCGCACGACTGAGTTCATCCGCATTCCTCAAATGCATGATTGGACTCATTCGTATCCTCATTCGTACGATTGAGAACCTTATTCGGACTGTTCAACCGCATTAGTTCCTTCGGACGACTGACTCATCCGCATTTGTTCATTTGCACGATTGAACCATTCGCCTAGTTCAATCGCCCAAATAAGCCCAATCGCATACCCTCATTCGCACACTTAAGTAGTTTGTTAAATAGTAAAGTTAAGTGAAATGGAGGACCACTTTTCAGCATACACAACAAGTAGAGATACTAGTATTCAGAATCTACTTCTGTTGGAGAACGAAGTGGGAATTCACAATAAACCCCCAAAGCTTCTCACGTTAGACGACTATTCACAATGGAAGCAATGTTTTGAAATCTACTTAAATGGAGTAGATACAAATTTGTGGGAGGCAATAGAGTCGGGGTACAGCATGCCAGTAGGAGCTGACGGAGTCAAACTTACATTAAGTGGCATGTCTGATGCACAAAAGGTAAAACACAACACTGAGAAGAAAGTCTACGCTTTGCTCACTCAGTGTATTCCGAAGGATATCTTCGATCAGTATTCGGAATACACTCAAGCAAAGAAATAGTGGGATGCATTGGAGAAGAGGTATGACGGAAATGACTCACTCAAGGCCATTAAAGCGAATGCTTTGAAGAAGTCATTTGACAACTTCTCCTCAATGGGAAAGGAAGGCCTGGACGATGTGATCGACACATTCTACCACTTGATGAATGAGATGCACACTCATGGAGTAACTACGTCGATGGAGGATAAGGTATCCAACTTTGCTGATGGATTACCGGAGAAATGGTCTTCTTTCGTTTCAAATAACAGAATGGGATGCTCTCGAAGTTAGATATAAGCCAACTATGACTAGAATCCTGCACTCTACAATGCGACTCCTCAGACAAAGACATCTGGAGCACCACTGCAGACTGACTTCTTCTCAAGCTCAGCAGTTCCAGCACAAACATCTACTTCAGGGTCCAAAACATCAGGGTCGTCTGACACCCAGTATATCATACGTGAAGCTAATGCAGCAAAATTAAAAAACGATAACTTTGGTAATGTGACTGTTAAGGTGGCCAAAGAACACATGGACCTCTTAGCTACTGTAGTCCACTCCTATGATGGACTAGTTGCTGGAAAGATAGGAAATTGTCACCTGGCAGATGAGGATTATGAATAGGTGGACGAGATGGAGTTGGAACGAATGGACATAATGTGGGCTTTGGCAAGTGCTGTCGACGAGCTAAAAAATGTCAAAAAGACCGGGCAGAACTTGGTTGCAACCAAGGACACGACAAGTCAAAGGTAAGTTGTTTCAATCCCTTCTCGTCCATTAATCGTCAGGACAAGGCCACATCTAGCAGATCTACTTCATCTAGCAAAGACCCCAAATCCTTGACTACTAATGAGGATGAAGGACAGGACTGGAGCTTTCAGTTCGTCTCACCGGGAGAGTCCAACATAGCTAGTATGGAGGATATTGATGACGATTCCGCAAGTGAAGGCGATATAGTAGTAGAGATTGCAATATCAAATTCTGAATACACTACACATGTGGTCAACCACCTGCCTGAAGAAGAAAAATCTACATCAATGTTAGAATCACCAGAACCAAAGACAACAGACTCTGCGCTCATTGTTGATTCGTCTTCAATATCTCAAGTAAGTACTACTGACCAGTTGTTTAATAATCTTGCTTGTTTAGATTTCAATAAATTTAGAGAAAGTATAGATTTGAAATTTGCTAGGTTATTAGATCATAATGTTAGCTTAGTAAAGGATTTGGAAAAGTGCACCGAGGCAAATAGAGTATTAAAACAAAACGAGCATAGTTAGAAAGAAAACATAGATCTATTGAACAAACAGCTTAGGGAAACAGAAGTAGTTGCCTTTAACCAAGCAAATGACATTAGGTACTATCTTAACTCACTAGAGGACACTAAGAAGCAGAAAGCAGTTTTAGAAGTAGAAGTGAACTCCTAAAAACAAAAAACTACACAGTGGACAAGCTCATCTCATATTGTCCAACACTTAGTGAGAGATAGAAACAATAGGGAGGGATTGGGATATAAAGTGGTTCCACCACCACCTGAGACCTTGATGAACTCCAAAAGTAAATCGATTAACAATAACCCCATCAAGGATCATGTGGTGTCCACTCCTCTTGTTAGTGACCCAGATTTCGTAAGTAAATCCAATGAATCTGACACTAAACAAAAGCAGGCCACTTCAAAGGCAAAAGGAAAGATGCCTTGTGTTAACCTCGATATAGAGTTTGTGAAAAGGTTAATTTAAAGTCAGGGTCAAACAAAGTAAAATCAGAACCAAAAAGGACTGTTAGACCTAATCAATCACGAGTATCATGTCAAAGTCCAAGTAAACATGAAATAAAAGATGTAAAACCAGGTAAAACAATTAAGTTTGTAAAACCAAATCATACATCTACCATAGAAGTGTCTCAATCTAAACATAATAAGGTCGACCGTGTGACATCTACATCTCTACCAAAACATATAAACCGTAATGTTGAAAGCAGATCTTGCTACAATTGTGGAGAGTACAGTCACATTGCATCAAATTGTCCTTATTATTAGACACTGAGGAGGAAAGTTGAACTTCCTGTATCAACACCTAGCTTTTTTAATAGGAACTCAGTGACGCCGCCTAAAAGAGACAGTGAATCCAAAGTTCAACCCATAAACCAGTTGTTTGTTTATCACCAACACGTCCTACACAAGCTGGCCTATGGAAATAAAAATAACTTACTTTCAGTTTCTCAAATATGTGATAAAGGCTTCAAAGTAGTCTTTGACAACAATAAGTGCTACGTTCTGAAGAAGGACTACATGATACCGGAGGACCAAGTCCTAATGTCAGCTTCAAGATATAATGATCTTTATGTTTTGGATCTCTTAAACGCCTCCATAACGGATCTGAAGTCCAATGCTTCTTGTCCAAAGCTACTGAGAAGGACTCTATCTCCTGGCATAGAAGAATGGGACACATAAATCCGAGGAAAATGAATCACCTGATCTAGAATGATCTTGTGAGGGGAGTGAATGTCAAAAACTTCCAACTCCCGGATTTCTGTGTTGCATGCAAACAGGGCAAACAGACGAAGAAGTCTCATAAGGAAAAGAAAGTTCATTCTATAGAACTTCCTCTTGAGCTCTTCATATGGATCTGTTTGCTCCAGTCAGTACAAGAAGCATCACAGGCGACTTGTATTGCTATGTAGTTACTGATGACTACTCAAGATTCTTGGGTAATGTTTCTGAAATCCAAATCAGAAACATTTGAATCCTTCAAAGAATCGGTAACTACACTGGAATCCCTATACAAGCTGAAGGTACGACAAGTGCGCTCAGACAACGGAACCGAGTTCAAGAATCAGTGGATGGAGGCCTACTGCAAGGAAAAGGGAGTTATGCATCAATTTACCTCTGCCTACACTCATCAGATGAACGGTGTTGCTGAACGTAAAATCGAAGCTTGATAGAGACAGCACGGACAATGCTGGCAGACTCGAAATGGCCTATTCAATTCTGGAATGAAGCATTGGCAAATGCATGTTATACACTTAATCGATTTCTGGTAGTTAAACGCCATGGTTAAACGTCTTACAAGTTACTACAACGACATAAACCTAACTTAGAGTATCTCGAGCCGTTTGGCGCTCCGTGCACCCTGCTGAAGAAGACTCGGGAGGGAAAATTTAGGGAGAAGGTAGATGAAGGGATCCTTCTAGGATACAACATACCAAACAAGAGAGTTTACAACAACTCAACAGGTCAAGTGGAGGTGTGGTGTAATGTTGATGTTCAGAGATACACCACACCACCTGCAAGAAAACGGTCTGCTTACTTCTTTGACTATGATGGATTCTTCAAGTCTTCAACATACCACTCTCCACTTCTGAAGACGAGTTGGCAAACAAGATGATGTATGACGTCTTGAACACACCGTCTCAAGATTCAATGCCATCCGGTTCATAAAGTCAATCATCTACCAACTCAGGGGGGCACTTGATGTGAGTGACTCTTACTCTGATAAAGAAAATGTGGAACATGATCAGAACAATCAGGATGCATAGGATCCGACTACCACAAGTCCACAAGCATCTGACAGGGATGGTTCTGATCCTTCTAAACCTCAGACTCCTATAGCCTCAGATCCAGAACCAAATGTTCACAATCTTGATTTTGAGGTGATCGTTCCAACAAGTCCCGGCACACGTCTAAATGTCTATCATCCATTGGATAATGTCATAGGAGATGTGAGATGAGGGGTTCAGACTAGAAATCAGTTGTACTCAGTGATTATGCTTCTGTAATGGAAAAGGGATACCTTCATGATGGTGCCTATCATTGCTTTGTGTCTTAGTTTGAGCCAAAGTATGTTAGTGAAGCACTGAATGATGAGGCTTGGGTGAGTGCTATGCAAGAAGAACCTTTTCAGTTTAAGAAGTTGGGTGTGTGGACTCTAGTGGACAGACCTAAAGGTGCTAAGGTCATTGGCACCAAAGGGTCTTGAAATGCAAGAAAGATGATCAAGGAGTGATCATCAGAAACAAGGCTCGGCTTGTTGTTCAGGGTTTTCGACAAGTTGAGGGCATTGACTACAATGAAGTGTTTGCACCCGTGACAAGGATGGAAGCAATCCGCATCTCCTTGCCTATGCATCGTATATAAAAATCAAAGTTTATCAACTAGATGTGAAGAGTGCATTCCTTCATGGTGAGATTTGAGATACAGTATATGTTAGTCAACCAGAGGGATTTGAGGATCCATATCATCGGGATAGAGTTTACAAATTCGACAAGGCACTATACGGGCTTCATCAAGCTCTGAGGGCCTGGTATGAGAAACTCTCGACTCATCTTGTGAAACACGGTTTTCGCAGGGGAGTCATTGACGGTACAAATCTATGTCGATGACATAATCATCGGTTCCAAGAACGAAGAATTATGTAAAGAGTTTGAAGCAGTAATGAAGGTAGAGTTTGAGATGAGTGCGATAGGAGAGAGGAAGTTCTTTCTCGGGTTACAGGTGGATCAGACACCAAATGAGATTTTCTTACATCAGGCCAAGTATGTAGGTGATATTCTCAGTCGTTTTGACATGGAGAATGCTTCTACTGCTAGAACTCCACTTGCTACAAACCATGATGTAGCACCCGACGAGAATGGTGATCTGGTAGATGCCACTATGTATCGAGGGATGATTGGATCTCTCATGTATCTCACTGCCTCACAACCTGATATCATGTATGCTACATGTTTATGCTCACGATGTCAGACAAAGCCTAAGGTGAACAATCTTATTGGGTTCAAAAGGATTTTTCGTTATCTGAAGGGCACACCCACACTTGGGTTGTGGTATCCTCACGATGATGACTTTGAGCACACAACATATAGCGACTAGGATTATGGCGGCTGCAAGATGAACTACAAGTCTACATCAGCAGGGTGTCAGTTCATTGGGAGAAGATTAGTAACCTGGCAGTGTAAGAAGCAGACCTCGGTTGCATTATCAACCTGTGAAGCCGAATACGTTGCTACTGCAAGCTGCAGTTCTCAAATCATATGAATTCAATAGCAAATGCAGGATTACGGTTTGAAATTCTCTTCTATTCCTATCTTTGTTGATAACTATGCTGCAATTGCAGTCACTAAAAAACCAGTCCAACATCCTAAGACCAAACACATCGGGATTAAATATCACTTTATATGTGATTGCTTTGAAAAGAACTTAATCGATGTGGTAAAAATAAACACAGATTTTCAATGCGCTGACCTCTATACAAAGGCTTTTGACAAACCACGATTTCTATATCTGTTAGAGGTCAACGACGTTAAAAGAAAAGTGAGGTCATTCCTGAAGATGACCATGTGTAGTCTGATGTGTCGTGTCAATTTTTAATTTTTAATTTTTAATTAATTTTAAGTTGGTTAATTAAAAGTGGTCTTACTTTTTTGCTTATTAAAATCCTAAAACGCTAATTCATACGGTTTTAAAATTTTAGGGGGAGAATAGGTTTAGACGGTAAAAAAACGAGGGAGAAGGAGAGGCAAGCTGATAATAATAAGATCATATGTGTAATACCGATTCAATCCTTGGAATATTATAGTACACAGGAACAAACCATTTGGGACTTTAAAAAACAAATTTGAAAATAATGCAAAGCTCTAGTATAAGTCTGTGTAGTCTGAGCAAAATAAAAGGAAATATGATAGATACTAGCTACTACTAAGGTAACACAAAGAAAGTAGACCTAGAGGTTGCTAGACCACATATGATATGTTGGTAGATTCAACACAATAGATGACTAGACCTTTTTGGTGATCTCAAGATTGAACAAAAATATTTGACTAGTTGTGGGTAACACCTTATCCCTGGTTAACACAATCAATAAGATTCCAATAAGGGGTTACGAGCAAAATAAACACAACGAATATGTGCGTAAGACCAAAACATGAGCAAAAGCACATAAAAATGAAAATGCAATCAAACTGAAAACCTATGTTGTTGGTGAGATTTGTACAAAAAGATTGAAATTGCTCAAACAAGAAGATAGGTTATGGGCCTCTCTGCTATGCGGTGGCACTGACCTGAGGATAAGCATAACCTATATATTCTAGAATTCATTGTTGTTTGCCGCCTCTCTGTTGTGCTGTGGCACTGACCTGAGGCTTGGCTTCTCTTTGAAAGTTCTACGAATAGTTTCTTCTTGAAAAACTACCCTGAGACCGCTCAAAATCTCTTGCGGAATGTTGATTACCATATAAGTGTGGGATCCACAAATGCTTGTTGAAATAAACAAACCTTAAACCATCAGCAATCTGTGTTGAAAGTCTGTGTATGGATTTAAGAGGACAAGTATACTGACAATCATTGTGGCTACAATTCTTGAAAGTTCAAATCAGTGTGGGGACCTAATAGTACTAGTATGATTTTTCTAAATTTGCTAATGACTCTAGATGAAAGACAATAATAGAGCACCAAAGGTTTTAGATGACCTGTCCCGAATGATTTGAATATCCTGTATTATTCCAAACTGAATTGGTCCTTGTATGGTTTAAAAAATTGAAGCTGCTTTTTTAGAAAAATAATTCTTTAGATTACATCTTAGGATTTAACCCTCACAAAAACACAAGAACATGTCTTATTTTAAGTTTCAATTTATTCATTTATTTCCGTATAAAGTTTGTCAATTTCAGTTTGTTTAATATCGGAATCTGTCATGGAAGTTAATAGGGAACCTTATCATCTAAACGTCGGCACGTCTGAGGTGACCAAACGTGCTTTCAAATAAAAATTGGTCTTGTCTGAGGTGAGAAATTATTTTAAAAGGATCAATGATCAGGTCTGAGGTGATCAAAGGTTTTTTTAAGCTTAAAATGATCATGTCTGAGATGGTCAAATGCTCATAACGTAAATTCAATGTTAAACTGAGAATATGTGGAATGGTCATAAAGTCAAATTCATGAGTCTAACCCATTTGCACGAATGGACCATACTCATGCATTAAACAGCCGAATGGACATGAGTATGAACCATTCACTCGAAGGGATTATCAGAATACCCATTCGACCGAATGAGAGTGTGCAAATGAGTCAATCGACCGACTGAGCTCTAGTCGGCCAACTGAAAGTGATGACTGAGCCAATCGCCCGACTAAGGCAATTCGCCCGAATGAATCGAGCAAATGGGTCCAGTCAGCCGACTGAACTCAGATTCAGTATAAATGGTGCCACAGTCGATCGCATTCAACTCATCACCCCCAATCGCCCTCATATCGCATAACCTACCGTTACGATGTCCAAATTTCATCAGGACACGATTATACATCCCTATTGATGTTCTGACGTGTGTGTGCTTTTATACATGTATAATATGATGAAATGTCACAGAAATCAGGAGAAATGGTGCCCTAATTTGTGATGTTCGATTGAAACAAGAAACAAACCACTAAATGAACTAATGACCTGCTGAAACTAAGTAAAATGTTAAAACTAATGTTATTAGGTTTTTAGTTAAGAGATTGCGAGTCTAAAGAACCAATGAACAACTTTTAACTTCACGAATTGGTCAAGATTCGAACCTCAGTCGACTGAACAGTGGATCATGTGACTAGTCATCTGGAGGAACTCCAATCGCACGATTGAACTGGTAGAATAGTTCAATCGGCCGAATGTATCATACGAATGAGCTCAATCGGCTGGCTGAACCAATCGTAGGCTCAACAAATCGACTAAACTCAGTCGCCTATTCATTCACCTGAATGAGCCTAGTCGCATGATAGGACAACGACTGAACACAGTCGCATAGTTCATTCACATGAATAAACCTGGATGAATTCTATCAAGTTACATAGAACTGATTTGGGTCATGTGAGTATCTAAATGTTTATGTATCTTGTGTTACAGATCTATGGCTGATAGATGGTCTATCAACTCCAAGCATAACATATGTGCTCACTTATACCACACAACTCGGAATGGGGCCGAGTTTGCAGGGATCATCGCCTTTCTTAAGCGATCAAGGATCCACAAGTCCATTTCTACACTATGCACTCCCTACAGGTCTATACAACAGGCCTTCTGGGAGAATGCATAAGTGAATAGAGCACGAGAGCCATACAACATTTGGAACTCCATCTTTGGTATGGACATAGAGATTACAGCTGAAGACATTTAGCGTGTACTTGGGTTGGGAGATGATGCTGGCCATCCCACCAGACTTCACCCACTGGCAGTGAGAGGGTGTTTCATGAGGATTAAGTACTCTAGGGACATAAACTCAGGTGTGCTCAAAAAGAGAAACGGTGCCCCCAGTATAAGTACTTGGCACACGTCATCTTGAAGTGCATAGTTTCACGAAGGGTGGGTTGGACGACCTCTCAGACCAGATACAAAATGCCTACGTGGCACTCGTGCTGAACCACCCCTTCAACTTTTCGAGCATGATCTTCTCTTACCTTATAGAGAACTTGGAGGCAAAGGGCAAGGAGGGTTTTTGCATGCACCCTCGGTTCTTACAGATGATTTTTGACGAGAAGTTGCCTCACTACCAAAGGAAAGCCACGACGCTCTGGCTTTAGAGATTATGGATGATACGACACTGGGTCGTATGAGGGTTTATCGGGGAAAGCAGGTCAAGCCCCCGGTAAAGAGACTATAGGCCATCTGACCAAGGTGAATTACGTGGCACGGGGAGACGTAAGTGGCGTCACGTAGACAGTGACTCTGATATAGAGCAGTTACAGCTCTCGGAGGATGACTCCGATGATGATGACAGTGGTGATGGGTGAGATGCAGGGCCCTCTAAAACAAGAGCCCCCACTGCCGATATAGCATCTCCGGCATCTGCCCATGATGGAGCAGAGACTGCAGGATTCCATCAGGACTTCATACCCAATGAGAACGAGGATACAGATGAGGAGCCTCTGACACGGACTGTTGGCAGTAAAGTCGTTGCCACAGAACGAGGGCTCCGGGCGGTTAGTGAACGCCCTGGCGGGTCGGGAGAGACTAACACTCATCGTACATATGCTCCCGATCAGCCAAGCCGTGTTCTAGGGGGAGCATCCTCCTCGACAGGATCGAGGAAGAAAAGGATGGCTCAGCCCCACAGCATGAAGAAGAAGAAGAAGAGAAGACTTACCTTCATCGCTACCACCACCACCACATATCTACCACCACACTCCACCCACCACCACAGCTACCACCACAGCCACCACTCTACCGACAACCACAGCTACCACCATAGCCACCACTCCACCTACCACCACAGCTACCACTACTACCATACCACCTACCATCATCACCACACCTCCACCCTCCACTACTACCGCCATACCTCCACTAATTATACCTATACCACCCCCAATCTTCACCATTGCCACCACCACCACCACTAGCCACCATGCCAGTCCTTTATCATACCCTTCATATACATCATGATCACCTCTTCCTCCCAGTGGGGTAGAGGAACAGCTCTTGGTACTCAACCGTATGGTGCTGAGGCTGTTAGCTGTAGACGAAGAGAAGACTACTTAGATACGTCAGCTAGTAGACCTTACTGCTCCAGTCTCTACAGATATCTCAGCAGGCCCAGCTAATGGATGCTCAGCGTGTAGACATCTCCCAACTTCGGGAGCAAAATGCCCAATCAGCAAAGAGGATCGAGGAGTTGGAGACCACCAACAAGACCATCATGTTGCGGCTCAAGGGATCCAAGGAGAGCCCCAAAGATCAAGGAGGGAGATGGAGATAATAGTGAGGATGACAGTGATGACAAGGATGATGATGGTGATGATGATACTGATGTTGGTGGTGATGCTGGAGATAATAAGGCTAATGATGATGAAGACGACACACCTGGTGCGGGTGCCACACCTGCCAGTGAAAGGAGGACGAAGAGAGCACAAGATCAAGGTGCCTCCACATCAGCCCCACCAGCAGAAGAGGATACGATCCAGGAGAAGAGTAATACTTAGCTTTTTTGTTTTTTAAATCATATGTATTTGAATCATGTATCAAGCTAATGTAATGAATGTTTATATTAATGTCAAAGTTTCTGTTTTGATTGTGAACTAATGATTGTTGTGTTGAAGGTGTAAATCAAACAGATCCAAACTTTCAGAGGGATGAATATGATGTAGATCCCCTTCAGTAGGTCAAGACTCAATTAACCATGATTCTTGATCTGCAAGGGATCGTAAGGAGATCTGTGAGTTACACCCCAGAAGAGGGGGAGATAATTCACAACTTCACTGACGAGCAGTTGGCTGAAATGTTCAAACTAAATGCCTATGAGATCGTGAAAAACACTCCAACGGTCCAACGTAATAGTGATGACAAACTCAATGACATTGATGAGATCGAGATAGAAGATGTCACTGATCAACATTATCTAGAGTACACTAACATTGAAGGTAATGTGGTATCCAATCTGGGTGACACCCTATCAGTGAAACCTTCGAGACTCTGGATAAAATGGAAGAAGCGTCAGACAAGAAAGAAGATACAGCCCAAGCCACGGATGCTGAAGTTAATACCAGAAAGGCTGAGTGGGCTTCTTGTTTTGACGACCTAAGAGCCCAACACAGCGCTACAACATCAACTGTCTACACCAAGCTGTATAAAGTCAAGAAACATCAAAAGGTGGCAGGCAAGATTATAGCATGGGCACATTTTGAAGACCTCAAGTTTACGCTGTTAAACGCAAGAAGGGAATTGAGTACTTCAGATTTCCACATGATTTGAAGACTCTTCCAGGTTTTGAGCTTAACCAGTTTGCAAAGTTAAAATTTCTATACGCTGATCCTCGTAAGATGTCAGGATGGTTGAAGCAACTCTAAAGAGGGAGTACCACACCAGATGGATCAACTTCAAACCAAACAACCAACGAGGTAGATCAGACGATGTGAGGTTGACGCCATAACTAGCAAACCAAAAATAGTGTTGAAGTGGAGTCCACCATGTACAATGTCAAAGATCCCACTACGGGAGATGCCATAGGACTTCACTCCACACTTCAAATGGTGGTACTACGATTGGAGAATGGGAGAGGTTGTGATAGTCTTTAACAGAAATGGTACAATGGAAACCATAAAGGTGTTTGACCCAATGTGGCTCACCAACTTGTCAGCAAATAATGTTTATACATTATACAAGTGGCCACTATTCTATGACTCACGAGATGTTGTACAAGCTTTACAATTTCAGAATGTGATACGACTCTGTTTTGCTTTCGAGATAAACACAGGAGTTGCTAGAGAAGCTAAGTATAAGAAGTTTGAGGAAATTATGAAAGATGTAAGACAACAGATAGATCTAGGTCCAAGGGGGAGTTTGTTGATACATATGTACCTAGATCCTAATCTTAATGTAATATGTCTAGAATGTCTTACACTAATGTGATATTGGGTACTTAATGAAATAAGAATGTTGATTGTGATTTGTAATGATTAATTTTTCATTAATGAGTTAGGTAACGCATATTGACTAGATTATATAGGTTTGTGATTGTTTGAATTGATGTGCATAATGTTATAATAATGAATCCATTCAAACTTGGTTAAGTGAAGTTCTCATGCGTCCGACTGGACCATGCGCCCGAACAGTGGTCATGCATCCAAATGGCCATGCGACTGAGTGTCCATGCGCCTAAATAGTCCATACGCTTGAACAACTTCATGCGACTGACTCAGTCGCACGACTGAACACTCAGTCATGCGAATGGATCAACCGCATGGCTCAATCACACGAATGAACCATGCTAATGATTCGGTCGCAGGAATGAGCAAACCTAACCTATAAATACCACCTAATTCGTGGAAAAACATAAGCATAGAATACACTTCGACTCCAGACGTACCCTAGCCGTCCAGAAGCCTCTAAGTTCATACTCCAAGTTCATATAACGTTATAGATCGATTCCTAATCGATTCTTGAAGTTAGATTCAATACACAATTGTGTCTACATGCGTTCTCACTGATTGGATCGCCAATCAAATAGGATTCCGCACTATTTGGTTTGGTTTACACGTTAAGCAGTAGGTATTTCGTTCAAATACCAGATCCTAACACCTTTTGATGACCCTGAAAGAGACATCATTACGCACGAGAAACCAGGGTGCCAAGAAACCACATCTGGTGGTGAGGCTAAACATACTAGGTATGTACCTCATATCCCCGTGATTCTTCAAAAGAAGATGAGGGAAGTATGCAACTCCTCATTCAAGACATTCTATCAAAAGTCTCAAACCTTGAATCATTGGTTAGGACTTTAGAAGCAAGGTTTCCCACTTAGCAACTTGAGATTGACAATCTCAAGGCCAAACTAGCTAAGAAATAGATAGAGAGGTCTGTTAGGCATGTACTTGTTTAGGTCTCATTGACTTCTTCCTCCAGCTCATCTAGCTCTCAAGATGATGTTACCAAAAAGGGGGAGAATGTTCAGAGACAAACATTGGAGGACCTACAGAGCCATACTTCAACTTTAACATCTTCTACTCCTGTCATCATTGTGTCTGAGCCATATCAAGTTATACTTCAGATTGATTCAAAGATGCTTAGCAATCTCTATAGACTCTTCACCAAGTTTCTGTTGAGAACCTCTTCTGATCAGCCAAGCCCGGATGCTGCAATGCTCTACTTTAAAGCTGAAGAGCTTCAGAGGCTGACTGCATCTTCTACCACTGTGGAAGAAGTTGGTCAACCTAAGGTACACATGGAACCTAAGATTCATTTCGAAGGGGAAATGGGGACTAATGGCCCAGCAACTGAAACAGTTGGGACAGAATCTGCATCTTATATAACTTCCGAAGCTGAAGTTAAAGCCTCAAAAGAACAAACTAAATCTTTCGAAGCTGAAATGGAAGCCATGGAAGGACTGTCTAAAATGTCCGAGGAACTGATCATCACAGATGTAATCCTTGAAATGGCATCTGAGGTGAACAGCGAGGACTTTCTAAATCTACCTCCATCCCAGACACCATCTTTGCCTCTCTCACAATCAGAATCCTCTCTCCAAGAACCACCACAGTCAGGCTCTTCAAAAGATAAAGGAAAAAGAAAGATGACTGTGGAAGAGCTTCAGGTAGAGGAAAAGATTGAGAAACTCAAGAAGAAAGGAAGACTTCCACTGAGAAGTTGCTAGCTGCCAGTACAAAAGCAGCTACATCCAATCAGGAGGTTGTCAACAATAAGAGAAGGGAAGAGATCATTGACCAGCTTATCCAAATGGGAGCTGCAAATGAAGAAACACTCCTACTACCACTAGAGGAGTTGGTGAATCTAGAGAAGGCAACCTGGCTGAAACTTGAAGAAAAAGCTAGGTTGGCCTTAGAGAAAGAAGAAGAACAACAAAAGGAAGCTGAATTGCAACTGAGGAGAGACAGGATAAATTTCCTAATCTCCAGAGGCTTTGATCTTCAAGAACTCTCTCCACACAACGATGAGACGATCCTCTCGCTCTACAACAAAGAGCAGGATCAAATGGAGAAAGAAAGAAGAAAGGCTGCAAGAGAAAAGGCAAAGGAGAAAAAGAAGAAAGAGGAAAAGGCTAGGGACACTGCAACCAGGAAGCTGAGTGAAAAGGCTTGGATGAAAGACTATCTTCAGGCCCATGGCGTCTTTGGAAGGCAGGTGGGTCCCATGTTTGAGAAGACACTCCAACGGATTGTCAGTGAAATCAAGGCTGACATCCGGTTGGGAAAAAGAAAAGAGATATACAGAAGGGTAAAGGGGATGACCTTCACTGCAACCACCCAACCACAGCCTGAACCCCACCCCTACCTTTCATCATCAAAACCGAACCCTTCACCCTTGAACCCACAACTTTGCCTACATCCATCTCATCACCCCAACCACCTAAACTTCCCATCCTCCAAACGAAAACCCTTCCTAGAACCTTTGAACCTCAACCTATCTAACAACCATCCAAACCATCCCCTCAACCTTCCCAACATCTCTCTCTTGAGGAATTCAAGGTAATCAAGACCAAGCTCATCAACTGCACAACCTTGAGCGAAGTCTCATGTGATGAAGATTCTGTCAACATTACCTATACTGATGGATCCTCTTGTTCCCTCACAAGAGATCAATTTCGTGATTTACCTAGAGGAACATTAGACCAGGCAGCTAGACTTCTAGGCCTTAACTCAGATTCATTAAATGATGAAGAGAAGAAACTTAGAAGGAAACTGGTGACTCTGCTGGATACCAAGAAAGAGGAAAAGATTCCCAGTCAGTCTCTTATTCCTAGAAAGAAAATAATCTAGTGGAGGTCCAATGAAACTTCTCACAACTTTGTTGTGGAAAGGGAGAATGGCAAAGTCAATAGACTTAATGCAACCTCTATGCTACTCTCCCGCAGGTTTGATATTGCTGAGTTAGCAGAGAAGCCATTCTCGAACCCCTCCAACTCTGAAACTGCTGCACTCATCAGCCAAGATAAATGCAAAAGCCAAAATTGAAGAAGAGTTGAAGTTTAGAAGACAAGAAGACAAGGAAAGACCTCCTACCAAAGGCACTTCCTTTCTACAAATGATGGTGGGTCCTGAATTGGAACCTGTAGTTAGATGGGAATATGATTACAGTTCCATCAACTAAGTATTTTCAGAGGGCAACAACAGAGGGTATATGTTACCCAAGGTGACAGACTGGACTTCCTGTCTACCAATGATCTGTACAAACTTCTTAGCACCACATCAAGGAAGAACCAGGAAACAGACAAATATCTACTCTCCTTGGTGCTGAAAGTTTTGAGAAGTAAAAACAAGTGAATTTTTGGTAGCATGAAACTAGGGGGACTTTGTTGGATCAAGAAGAAGGCTGGTGCAACCATAACCAATTCACTTAGACAATTTTGGTACTACATGCAAGGGCTTTTGAAGCTTAGCATGGAACTCCGAAGGTTGTAGAGTTCTTCTAAAGATAAAGTGAAAGATAAACTTCTGAAGACAGAACTCTACTTCCGAAGCAAAGAGCATGCTTCCGAAGATCAAGTCTTAGAAGAAAACCTGAAGACTACTTCCGAAGTATGATAGTAAGAAAAAGTCTCCAAGCCTTGGAAGAAGCAGCCTCTTCCGAAGTATAAGTGGCTTCGGAAGTACTTACTCTTCCGAAGCCATTTAACCTTCGGAACACACTGCTATGAACTGGTGGATACAAGTATGGTCTCTGACACTCCACTGCAGACCTTTGATACTGTATGGCTTCTTCCTAAAGAGCCATGCAATTGATCATACTTTATTCCACTGTTTACCTTTTTATGATAGTACAAGTTACCAATTGTAGTTGGTGATAAAAGGTAAGTCAGGGACATGTTGTGAAGTCAGTTAGATCGATAAACATCCGAGCATGTTCTTGACGGAAGGATAAACAACAGCACAAACCAAAAGTCAAACAATAACATGAACTATAATGAATGGTTTCATTGATAAAACCTAAAACCTAACGATTACAAGCTCGTACAACATAAGAATCAAGACTCTTGGCAAGGGGAAGATCGAGCATGATCTCCCCTCTCATCCAATAGCCCTAGACTCCCGGGCACACTCTCTCTAAAACCCTTAATCTCTCTACACATTGAAACTGGTATATATAGTCCTCGCCCCATATTAGATGCGACTGGGCCCATTCGTGCGATTGGACCATGCGTATGGTTCAATCGTACGACTGGACCATGCGTATGGTTCAATCGTACGACTGGACCATACTTATGGTTCAGTCTTACGAATGTTCCAATTGCATCTCTCAGTCGCACCACTGCTCCATTAGCATGGCTCAGTCGTACGACTGAGTCTCATTCGCATATGCTCCTGCGAATGACCCAGTTTCATGTGTTTACAACATATCAGGTGTAATACATTAAGCCTAGACTATTCGTCAAGCGACAGACACACTATATATGACTATATATGCTCCAACACATATCCTGACTACCAAATCTCACATAAGACTTTATCCGAGATACCTAAACTATAGTCTTGCAGTATAGACTTTAGCTATAGGATCCCAGCTGGTATCAAAGTATATCCGGTTGTAGGTAATCTTATATATATGTTCTCTTTGTAATGCATTCCACACTGCTTGTAAGAGTCATGTATTATTGAGTTGAGAAGCAATATATAAAAGTATCTTGAAAATTACTTCTTGTGTTCTTTATTACTTTCTATATTATGATCAACTCTTACTCATTCTATCTTTACCCGAGTGTTTTTCTAGGTGAGTTTGAGAGAAAACTAAGTGTTAAGTGACTTATATCGATCCTACATCAACACATACGAATTAATACACAAGTTTCCACGTTACGCGATTAATTTCCACAATGAACATTTAAATTGCGTAAACACATAAACATAAGACAACAATCACATAATCAGTTGAATTATCATTAATTTAACATTATTAACTATTGTTAGGTCATCAACGTTAAACGACAACTAGTGTGTGCTCAAGACACGTGTATGCACGACGTAACGGAACTAACGGAGTTTGGTAACATAAAATTACCGGATGTCACATTATTATAAAACTAGAACTCACTCAGCAACGCCGATTTTTATGTGTTTCTAGTTGGCAGGTAATGATTGCTGAGGATGGCACGAGGTGGCTACTCAGCTCTTTTGGGATGGCATCCATTTATTTAATGCTTTTGTGATGTAATGCAATAATTTATTTTGTAACTGATTAACGATGTATTATTTTGCAAAAGCTATTATATTGAAAGCGAATGTTTTGCTTGAATGTTTCCGCTACCACGTTTTTATGTAATATGATGAAAATGTATGTTTTATGTGCAATGATTTACCAGCTGTAAGCATCCCGGGAACGGGGCCTTACAAGTTGGTATCAGAGCCAAAGTTTAAGTGAAATGGGTAAATTTTCAAAATAAGCCTCAACTTAAACTGAGAATGGGATGGAAAGGGAAGGGATGCCAATCTGAGTAGTTGTGTGCCATCAGGTATTTTCATAATGTTAACGGTATTATGTGCGCATGTGATGTGTTATGTGTTGCTTGTAGATTTAAATACTGATGTAGTCAGGATAGGTAATGCTCGGGGTGTGAGGAGTAAAGTAAGTGGCTAATCATAACTGGCCACTCTAATAGGGACTTACTATACTTGACATAAACTGAGCTGTTCCCTTGAATGACCGTGTTAGTGTTTGAAAGCTTCACGGGGTGGAGGTCGCGGTACTAAACCGTGACCCAGAAGGGGAAGACCTAGAGTTGAAAAGGTGGTTCCTGAAGAACCCGAGACCCCTCATCCGAAGGGTGGTGATGAGAGTGCAAACTTAAGGGCCTCAGTGAAAGAGGAAGTGGTCGAAGAAGTCCATTAGGTCATGCAGACAATCTTACCATCTATAGTGACTGAAGTTATCAAGGCTGTACGAGAAGGGGAAAGAAAGGAGAGAAACAGTTCCTCGGGAGTACGGGAGAAACTAGAGCCGAAAGGATCTCTCTCATGATGAAGAAGAGGAAGAAGAAGAGCCCATGCAGGAGGTGGCACGAGGCTATAACTACGGGGCATTCATGAGATGCAAGCCCCCTGCTTTTGATGGTAACGGCACTACTGCTGCTGCTCACCGGTGGGTGAGGGAAATGGAGGTTGTTTTTTATATCAGCGAGTGCCGGGAGGACCAGAAGGTGAAGTTTGCTACCCACTCCTTTATAGACTCGGCTCTATATTGGTGGGACAATGTTGTCCAAGCCTAGGGTAGCCGGGCGATAGGAAGGATGAGGTGGGAGGAGTTGAAGAAGATGGTGATTGAGGAGTTCTACCCTCATAGGGAGATGGATAAGACAGAGAGAGAGTTCCTGCAGCTGGAGGCGGGAATCATGACACACTAGCAGTACAACACCAAATTCAATGAAATGGCACGACTGGTGCCAGATGAGGTGATGCCTTTGTCTCGAAAGATCAAGAGTTACATTCAGGGCTTGCCGTGGATATTCACAGGCATATGATCGCCGCCCAGCCAAGCCGTTTAGGTCGGCGATCAATTTGGCGGGAAGATTATATGATGAATGGGAGGTGGTGGTGACCGAGGTGAGCAGGAGGGTGGTGGTGATCGGACCTAGAACAGGAAAAGGTTTGGTCGGGGTGATGCCTCAACGGGTAGCAAAAAGGCATGGGTGGATGACCGCCATGTGGCCGCATCGAGCGCGGGGTCAAAGAGGTGTGGCAATCATTGAAGGGAGAATGTGGGAGAATGTAAGTTGGGGTTGAAAGTGTGTTTCAAATATGGGAAGACGGGGCACATCGCAAAGGATTGCCTTGTGGGCAGATGTTTCAACTATGGGGAGAGTGGTCATATGAGTAAAGACTGTAAGAAGCCGAGGGCTGAGGGTTCCAGGGTAAAGAAGATGGGAAGTGAAGGGCCGAGGGCGAGCACCAGGTCATTCACTATGACATAGGAGGATGCTAGGATGGACCCTGTCGTTGTGTCTGGTATGTTTCTAGTGAACCAAACTTTAGCTTCTGTGTTATTTGATTCGGCTGCCAGTAAAAGTTTTATTTATGCTGCTTTCTGTGCTAAGATGCCTATTAGTAATAGACGAGTTGATGCGCCCTTTGATGTAGAAACTGCCATAGGTAATTCTACCAGGATTTCTGAGATGATAGAGAACTATGATGTGGAGTTAGAAGGTCATAAGTTTCCTGTTAGAGCGTTCGTGATGACCTTAGGTGGTTTTGATTTGGTTCTTGGTATGGATTGGTTGGCGGACTTCAAGGCGACATTGTGTAATGATTCGTTTGGCAACGCCTAATGGGAGTTCGGTAACTATTTATGGGGATCGGGTCACGACAATCCCAAAAGTAATCTCAATGGAGGTGGCGGAAAAATGTATGAGACGTGGATGTAGTGCCTACTTGGCTTACGTAAGGATGTGGATACACCAACACCAAAACTATCTGATGTACCGGTTGTGTGTGACTTTCCAGACGTGTTCCCAGAAGACCTACCTGGAGTACCCCCTGATAGAGAGATTGAGTTTCAGATTGATCTAACACCGGTGCCCAACCTGTTGCCAAGGCACCGTATCGGGTGGCTCCGACGGAGATGAAAGAATTGATGGAGCAGTTGCAAGAGCTAGTTGATAAGGGGTTTATTAGACCGAGTATCTCTCCTTGGGGTGCTCTGATCCTGTTTATGAAGAAGAAGATGGTAGTATGAGGATGTGCATTGATTACCGCGAGCTGAACAAGTTAACGGTGAAGACCCAATACCCCTTACCGATAATAGATGACTTGTTCGATCAGCTTCAAGGTGCCGGTTGGTTTTCAAGGGTAGATCTTCGATCGGGCTACCATCAGCTGAAGATGAAGGAACAAAATATTCCTAAAGCAGCTTTCCGCATGTGCTACGGTCATTACGAGTTTCTTGTCATGTATTTTGGTTTGACCAATGCGCCAGCTGCTTTTATGGATCTGATGAATCAGGTGTGTCGGCCGATGTTGGATAAATTAGTGATTGTGTTTATTGATGATATCCTGATTTATTCGAAAAGCGAGATTGAACATGTTGGTCGCATTCGGGAGGTTCTGGAGACGCTGAGAAAGGAGAAGTTGTACGCCAAGTTCTCCAAGTGTGCGTTTTGGTTACGCGAGGTTCAATAATTGGGTCATGTGGTAAATCCTGGTGGGATTATGGTGCACCCGGCAAAGGTGGAGGTAGTGATGCAATGGGAGTCTCCAAAGACGCCATCCGAGATTTGTAGCTTCTTGGGTTTGGCGGGCTACTATAGAAGATTTATCCAAGACTTCTCTAAGATTGCTTCTCCACTAACTAAGTTGACCCAGAAGGATGCAAAGTTTGTATGGGGTTAAGCTCAAGAGAACGCGTTCGAAGAACTGAAGACGAGGTTGACTCAAGCTCCTGTCATTCATTACCCAATGGAAGTGAAGATCTTGTGGTTTATTTTGATGCTTCCTACTCGGGGTTGGGGTGTGTATTAATGCAAAGAGGGAAGGTTATAGCTTATGCATCCCGGCAGTTGAAGGTTCATGAGGTCAATTATCCCACTCATGACTTGGAGCTAGCAGTCATGATCTTTGCACTAAAGATTTGGAGGCACTATCTTTACGGAACGAAGTTCACCATCTTCACTTACCACAAGAGCTTGAAGTACTTCTTTGAGCAGAAAGATCTAAACATGAGGCAGAGACGACGGTTGGAGCTTATAAAGGACTATGATTGCGAGATCCATTACCATCCGAGTAAAGCCAACGTGGTGGTTGATGCCCTTGGTCGAAAAGAGAGGCCCGAGCCGATTCGGGTGAAGGTCTATCAGTTGATCATGACCTCGGATGTGATGAAACAAGTCAAGGAGTTTCAAGATGAGGCATTGAAAGAAGATCATCTTAACTCTGAAAGAATGAGAGGTCTGGTCGCAGAATTGGGGGAAATCACACTTGGTGTTAAAACCCAATTTGCACGGGTGTGGACTCCTCGTTTTGGGGATCTACGGGTAAAGATCATGGATGAAGCTCATAAGACTCGATACTCTATTCATCCCAGTGCCACAAAATGTACCAAGATATGAAGAAAGATTTTTGGTGGCCGGGTATGAAGCGCGACGTGGTGGAATATGTGAGTAAATGCCTTACTTGTCTATAGGTGAAGGCTGAGCTTCAAAAGCCGTATGGGAAGATCCAACCTTTGGATATACCATAATGAAAGTGGGAACACATCACCATGGATTTTATTACGAAGTTTCCGCGCACTCCGAAAGGGTACGATGCTATATGGGTGATTGTTGACCGTTTGTCGAAGAGTGCTCACTTCTTACCAATCTACGAGACATATTCATCTAAGAGGTTGGCTAATCAGTTTATCAAGGAAATTGTAACTCTTCATGGTGTGCCGGTGTCTATTGTGTCTGATCGTGACACCCGGTTTACATCCAAATTGTGGAAGAAATTCCACGACGCCATGGGGACGAGGTTACATATTAGCACGGCTTATCATCCTCAGACTGATGGTTAGTCTGAAAGGACCATTCAAATATTGGAGGACATGCTTCGGGCATGTATGATTGATTTTGGGGGAAGTTGGATGACCACTTACCGTTAGCTGAATTCTCATACAACAATAGCTATCACACCAGCATTGGTATGCCACCCTATGAGATGCTATACGGTAGGAGATGCAGAACACCCGTCTGTTGGGGTGATATTGGTAAGAAAGAACTAGGGAGCGTCGAGGTAATCGAGGCTATGACTGAGAAGATCGAAAAGATCAAGGCCTTCATGAAGGAAACCAAAGATAGACAGAAGTCGTATGCTGATAAACAACATTGACCGATTGAGTTCCAGGTGGGTGACCGGATTATGTTGAAGTTCTCACCTTGGAAGGGCACTATCCGATTCAGAAAGCGGGAAGTTGAGGCCAAGGTATATAGGCCATTTTCGAATCATCGCTCGAGTATGAGAGGTGGCCTATAGACTGGAGTTACCGGATGAGTTAAGTGGAATTCACCCAACATTCCATGTAACTCATCAGAGAAAGTGCTTGGCAGGTGAAGACATGATTGTTCCACTGGAGGATATCGAAGTAGACGAACGGCTCAATTATGTGGAGCAACCAGTGGCAATCATCGATAGAAAAGAGAAGAGGCTGAGAAATAAAGTGGTTCCTCTTGAGCATGTAAAGTGGAAGCACAGGAGGGATCCGAGATAACGTGGGAGACTGAAGAAGAAATGAGACAGCATTACCCACGTTTGTTTGAGGAATAACAAGTTTCAGGGATGAAACCTATTTAAGGTGGGTGGACTTGTAACACCTGGTTATTTATTATTTTGAAGCCGACGAAAGAAGAAAAAGAAATAAAGTCCTAAGTCGAGGGACCAAACTTGCAACGGGAAGAAACTTGGATGAGTGGGGGTATAAAAGGGGAAGGCAGCCCACACCCTCCCCCATACTCACCATTTTCGGATTTGAGAGAAAGAAGGGAGAAAAGTGGTCTCAAGCTTGGTTCGGGTTGATTTGAGCGTGGAAATCGTCATGTAGCGAGTCAATCAAAGCTTTTCTTGTTGTGATCATTTGTGTGAGTTCTAGGACCCGTCTTTTAAACATTTTTGGTTGATTTAAGGGCTGGAACACTTCTGAAAACCCGTTTTGTATGTGTGTGTGTGTTTGACCCATTTGTATGTCCTTGTGTATGATTCATTTGGGTCTTGATTTTGAGCTTGTGTGTGCTTGAATGGTGTTGTGGTATGCATCCCTAAGGTTAAGATGGTTGATTTAAGCTTAAGATGGGTTTAGATGAGCTTGGAGGTCAAAAATGGCAGATTCGGTTCGGGGTGAGCTGCATTATGCACAGCTAGGGCTATGCGACCGAATGGCATGCCAGTCGTACGACTAGAGCCATACGTATGACAGTCGGCGATTGAAGGTCAATTGCATGTGAGATGTACGACTGAGGCCCATACGCCTGCCAATCGTGCGATTGAGAGTCAATCACATGGGAGTCATGCGAGTGAGGTTCCATTCGCATAAGTGTTCATCCATAATAGTTCCATCCGCACTAGCTCCATTCGCATAGGACTCATCCGCATGAGGTCCATTCTCACGATTGGTGTTCATTCACATGGGTATCCATCTGCATTGGTCCATTCGCATGATGTTTAGTCGCACGGAGGCCATGCGACTGAAGGGTGCCCATGCGCCCAAATAGAGTTGTTGTACCTGAGGAAAAGCATAGTTTAATGACTGACTTTCAGGGGAAAGTGTAGATGTAAGTTTTGGCAAGGAAATTCCTGTAAGTTCATGTAAGATGACCGTTGAGGGTTTAGAGGTCACTTTGAGCATGATGATAATGTTGCATGTTTATGCCTGATATATGCTATGTATGTATGGTGTTGCCCTGTATGATGATGATGACTATGTATGTTATGTTCATTATTATGATGTATGTTTATCTTTCCTCTGGCTTTACGTGTTATGTTAATGAATGAAATGAAAGTATTATGTAACGTAAAGTGAAATATAACGAAAGAGGAACATGAAGGAAGAATGCATGCATTAATAAATTAATAAAGTAAAGAACGTCTTGCAAGCAAATATATGGAAGGGACATGCCATTAAAAGGTGTTAGCCCAACGGTGTGCGGGTTCGCTACCCCGGGAGGGTGCATATCGGGTCTTTCTTTGTGATCGACCATTTGTATAGAACCTCTACCGCTTACCACGGTACTACGGCACCATGTATAGCTGTCTATTTAGACTTCAGCCCAGTAGCCATATTGTTTGGGGGTAGCACATGGTATTGGTAAGGAAGATATGAAAAGTGAAAGAAAGAACGAATAATGAAGATAATAATGATATTATCTATGTGTACATATGTTGTGTGATCACATGAATGTAAAGTACGGTTTTAACGTAAGAAAAGTATGTTTTATTATAAAACTAGAACTCACTCAGCAACGCTGACTTTTATGTGTTTCTAGTTGGCAGGTAATGATTGCTGAGGATGGCACGAGGTGGCTACTCAGCTCTTTTGGGATGGCATCCATTTATTTATTGCTTTTGTGATGTAATGCAACAATGTCTTTTGTAACTGATTAACGATGTATTTTTTTGCAAAAGCTATTATATTGAAATGGAATGTTTTGCTTGAATGTTTCGGTTGTGACGTTTTTATATAATATGTTGAAAATGTATGTTTTATGTGCAATGATTTACCAGCTGTAAGCGTCCCAAGAACGGGGCCTTACAATCTGAAAGTTGTCAAGGTGAGTTCTAGAACCCCCTTTTTACATGTTTTAACTGAGTTTTGGGACTGGAATTGCATGATTGTACGTTTTATTTAAAGTGGGTTTTATATCTGTATGGATGTGTATGTGTGTATGCCGATGGGTTCATGATTTGGGTGATTTATGATGTTATAATGGTGTTATGTTCATGTTTTGTTGCTTAGGATGCTAGAACTAAGCTTAGAACATATTTAATGATGATTAGGACTGAATTATGATGTTGGTTAGTTAAAGTAGTTGCCCTGTGCCTCAACTAGCCCATATGCCTAACGTTCATAAACTGCCTAAGTGTGGTCCCATGCGCCCATAGCTCATGCACCCAAATAGTATCCATGCGCCTAGGAATAGACTGAAATTGACTAATTGTCCATCAACCTGAAAAGCCCATGTGCCTAAGCACTCATGTGCCTATATATCATTTTATAATAAATAACTAAATGGAAAAGACTTATTAAAACTTATAAAGTTATAAAATGAATTTTAATAAACTTATAAAGTTTTATTAGTAATTATGAATTTTAATTATTGAAAATAAAGAATCAAATTATAAAGTTACAAGTTTTATAAAAGTTATAAAGATTTTATAAGAAATAAGTTGATTAAATTAAAATTAAGGTTTTAATAAATTAAAAGTTTAAATTGTAATTATTCTTTTATCTATTTTTTATTTAATCTTATATTTATTTCAAAATCATAACCCTTTTAAAAGAATTATAACTCACCATTAACATCATTCATAACCTCCTTCTAACCTCAACTATAAAAGGAAGGCTTGGGCGTCACTTTTCATTTGCTCATTCTTTAAAAATCTCTCACACAAACCTTTCATCATCCTTTGTGTAAAGATTAATGAAGAGGCTAATGCAACCTAAACATCTTTAGTCTTTCCTGCATGTTGCACAAGTGCATTAAAGTAGAATGCTTCGGAAGTTTCACATGTGCAACAGAAATACTCTAAGTGTGAAATCTTCCGAAGCCAAGACCAACATCTTCTGAAGCCAAAGATGAAGTCTTCCGAAGCCTCAGAGACAAAGTCTTCCGAAGCTTCAACTTCATGAAGACAGATTTCTTCCGAAGACTTTTAGTAGAATGCTAGACACCTTTCCGCTGCAACTCTGCAAGTCACCACTAACATGGTTTGGTGAAAAGGTCCATGCTTCTGGTAACTGTACATTGAGGTCTTGAGTCTATAACTTTCTACTTTATGTACTTTATCCTTTTTGTAATAGATAAAGATGTGAGCTATGGCATGTCATAGTCACTAGTCAAAAGCAATGTGCCTTTTAACTCTACAATTGATTTTGTGTGTGTCTAGTCAATTGTATGCAGCTGGCTTTCAAAGTATGGCCGGCTGTAGGATGTTGTATAAGTATCTCATCTTCTTGTATCTTTCGAATATGCTTTGTAACACTTGTAATAGAACATAGAGAAGGCAATATACTGCATTCTTGAAAACCAAACACTTTTGTTCTTTGTGTTCTGTCTCATATATTACTTGTGTTCTTAGTGTCACCACTTGGTTAATCCAGTTTTCTGTTTGATCTAAGTTTAGTTTATCTTCTCTTTGTGTTGTTATCTTGTAACTCTACACCCTTCAACGATCCTGCATTTGGTATCAGAGCATTCCAGGCTCTTGATATAAGATCTCACCATCTTTAGATCCCTCACACACAAATACTAAACTTTTGAAATGGCAGCCATTTCCAAAACTGATATGGAAACTAGAACCATGAATAAGTCCCCACTGATCATTCTTGATGAGTTTGACACCTGGTGTTTAAGAATGGAAGGTTTCATTAGGTCTCTTGATTCATGAATGTGGGAGTCTATTAAGAATGGACCTTTTATACACATCACACCTTCTGCTACTGGTGCTGGTATGATCCCCAAAGATGTGGCTAACTACTCTGATGAAGATAGGATGAGAGTAGAGATAGACATAAAAGCCATGACAGCTCTTCAAACCGCCGTTCCAAACTCTGTGTACAGAGGTTTCAAGAAGTGCAAAACAACCAAACAGCTGTGGGATGCACTGAAACTAATGTATGAGGGTTCTTCTGAAGCCAAGGAGAACAAGAAGGATCTCTTGAAGCAGCAGTGTGAAAACTTCACCTTCAAAACAGGTGAAACAATGACTCAGCAGTACTTCAGGTATGTTGAGATTGTGGATACCCTAGTGGATGGAGGAGTTTCTTTTGAAAACAGAGACATTGTAAGGAAGTTCATGTCCTCACTTCCTAGGCAGTGGACACACTACTGTGTGGTGATCAAGAGAACTGAAAATCTCAAAACTCTTACTCTGACAGAGTTGTATGGGATTCTCAGTGGATACCAGATGGAAATGAACATGCAAGGTTCATTTGGCAATTCCAACAATCAAATGGGTTCAGCCCTACATGTGGTTGAAAGGGACATCATAGAACCCAAACATCATCTCTTATGCTACCCTGACAACTCACCCAAGGGTCCTTTCATCACCTTCCCAGAGACACCAAAGGAGAACTACACTCAAGGAAGCCCATTCCAAGAGACAAGCTCTTCTCAAGCTTTTGTGTCTTCTAATGAAAGCTGTGGCAACTCTCTTTTCACTCTTGAAGACCTGGACTGTATCCATCCAGATGATCTGGAATACATGGAAATAGTCCAGCAGATGGTTCTTCTCACTCACAGAGCCAAGAAGTTCTACAAGAAGACTGGAAGGAAGTTTCCAAGCAATGAACCCAATGGAAAGTTTGGACTGGACAAAGGCAAAGTCAAGTGTTACAACTGTAACCTGATGGGACACTTTGCCAAAGAGTGTAAGGCACCTAGAACAAATGATGGCCAAACACAATCCAGACAAACTACACTGACAAAGCTCTCCATAATGAGAAGTCAAAGAAGCAAGTTTTGTTGTTATTGAAGAAGGAGGCTTTAACTGGAGCTTTCAGGTGGAAGATGCCTTTCCAAACCAAGCACTGATGGCAGATCATGATGAAGCCAAGGTATTAGAACATCTCTGTACTCCTGAATGCATTACTAAAGTTAACAGGTACAGGTCCTATAACTTGGAACTGAGATCTGATGTTGAGTCCTTAAACATTTTAAAATCTGATTTTCGAAAGTCTGAAAATGATTATAAGCTGAAAATAGAGGACTTAGAGAAAACCATTTCAGTTCTAAAACATGAACACACAGATTTTAGGACTCAAATTAAAGATCTCATAACCAAGTTAACTGAGTGTCAGGCTAAGCTTGTGATCAGCAAAGCCAGGACAGAAAAGAGTGTTCTTGAAGAGGAGACCTTCAAGAACATGATATCCTCATCCCTGCACAACAAAGTGTGCTATCAAAACAGACAGGGACTGGGATCCAATGAGATAGCTCCTCCACACACACATCTTGTCAGTAACCTCCTAGGTGTGGAACTTGTGAAGATGAGCTTCCTCTCATAGATCCTATGAGTAAGGAGGATGAAGAAGAGATAGTGAAGAATCCCTCTACAAAAGTGAAGAGGAGGATTCCAAGAAGGTCCACTATCCTTCTGAGGAGAAAGTGAAGACTGTGATGACCAAGTCCATGAGAAAGAACTTGATCAGAAAGAGCAAAAGAAAGGCAAGGAAGGCTCAGAGATCAAGGCTACTTTTGACTCTAAGCAGAAACAAGTTTTTATTTCTGCAAGGTTTAAAGTGGTAGGGACGGAAGACATCAACCAAACACCTCTGCTAAGAGTTCTGGTTCTTGTTCAACTCATCTCAGCAGCAGAAGAAGACTGATCTGCTGTGTATCACTGCTACATAGCCTGGACCATCAATCTCCAAGCACAGTCCTTAGCCCAAGAGGACTGTCTCAGCATCTGCAAAGATGAAGGTGGAGAAGGGAAGTGACCAAAGATAGTTTTACTCTCAAGACAAGGCTCTTGTGAAGAAGAAGATGAATTGTGTTATGTGTGACACACCACTCACATTGCAAAGGATTGTCCCTTTAATCCTAAAGGTACTGTCCAATAGCCAAGACAAAGGCTTCAAAGAGTTCTAAGAAGATTCAAGCTTCGGAAGGAAAACCAGTTTCCTTCGGAAGTTCCAAATCTAACAAGAAGGGAAGTGGAAAATTTTCTTCGGAAGAATATTTGGTCTCGGAAGAAAGGAGTTCTTCCGAAGCACTGAAGTCTGCTGCAGTGTTTACAGAATCTTCTGAAGGTTCAGTCATCAAAACTTCTGAAGCTCCAAAAGCTTCTAAAGTTTTGAAGGTCAAGTTCAAGACTCCAAAGGTGGTGTGGACGTCTAAGAAAGACCAAGTGACTGAGATTTCTCCATCAAAAATAGCTCAAGATCCTCTTAGTAGAACCATAAGATCTATTACTGTTAAATTACCTTCTTCAAATGAGCCCAAGACACACAAGGCTTGGGTTTCTAGATGTAACTAATCATTCTCTTTTGTGCAGGGACAACTAAAGACAGACAGAAATGTCTGGATCATAGACAGTGGCTGCTCTAGGCACATGACTGGCAATAGATCACTACTCCAGAACTTTGAAAGGATTGATGGAGGACCTGTTGCTTTTGGAGGAGATAAAGGTGGTTACATTTCTGGAAGGGGCAAGGTCACAAATGGTAAGCTCAGCATAGAAAAGGTAAACTTTGTAAAGGAGCTTGGATACAATCTTTTGAGTGTATCTCAATTTTGTGATCAGAGTCATAACATGCTCTTTACTGAGCATGAGTGCATTGTTCTTAAGCCTGGTGTGGTCATTCCTCATGAGCATATCTTGCTTAGAGCCCCCAAGAAAGGAAACATGTACAAGATGGATTTGCAAGAAACAACTCCCTATAGAAAGTTTCATGCTTTCTGTCTAAAGCCAATAATGATGAGTCTTTCCTATGGCATAAAAGAATGTGCCATGTAAACTTAAGAACATGAATAAGTTAATTAAGCATGACTTGATAACTGGAATGCCAAAGAAAGAGTTTACAAGTGATGACCAGTTGCATGCCTGAAAGGGAAGCAACATAAGGTATCTCACAAGCCTAAGGAAAAGAACTCAATCACTACTCCCCTACACTTGTTACATATGGATCTTTTTGGCCCCACCAGTGTAATGAGTATAGGAGGACCTTATACTGTCTAGTGATCACAGATGACTTTACAAGATTCACTTGGTTTTCTTCCTTAGAACTAAGGATGAGACTCCTGAGATTCTGAAAATTTCATCTTGAAGATTGAAAATTAATCTGATCACAAGGTCATGATCATAAGATGTGATCAAGGAACCGAATTTAAGAATCATATCCTTCACACATTCTGTGATGAAAAGGGTATTACAAGACAATTTAGTGCTCCGAGGACTCCTCGGCAAAACGGTGTTGCTGAGAGGAGAAACAAGACACTGATTGAAGTTGCAAGAACCATGTTGTCTGATTCTAAATTGCCCATCACCTTCTGGGCAGAGGCAGTCAACACTGCCTGCTATGTGTAGAACAGAGTTTTAGTAGTTAAGACTCATGGCAAAACTCCTTATGAACTTTGGCACAAGATGAGACCTTTCATTGGTTTTCTCAGGTCATTTGGATGTCCTTGCACCATCTTGAATACCAAAGATCAAATTGCCAAGTTTGCTGAGAAATCAGATGATGGATACTTTATTGGATACTCTTCCCAAGCTAAGGCTTATAGAGTGTACAATCTCAGAACTAGAATTGTTGAGGAGTCAGCCAATGTGACTTTCAATGAACACACACCTTGTGTTACTGGTTCTGGTCCGGATTGGTTGTTTGATCTTGATTTGGTTACCAACTGTTTTAACAAATCTTGTGAGAATGTTTCAGGATCTGCAGAAAATTTGAATACAGATGATCCTGATCCAAGATTTGAGCTAGGAAGATCTTCAAGACATATATCTTCAGCTCCAGTTGGAACCACTTCTACAAATGAGGTTTCTATCAGCCCAACAATGACAAATTCAGCTGATACATCTCGTATGCCTTCAAATTCCAGCTCAGAGGCTCTACAAACAGATAAGAACACCTCAACTATGGAAGACAACAATGGTGATGGTGACAGTGACCAAGAATTTGTTGACGCCACTAACCACACCATAGATGAGAACATCAATGATGTCACACACTGCTTGGATCAAGTTTCACTTGAAAAGTGTGCTGATGTGGTAGGAGAAACATCTATGCCAGATCAAAATTTTTCAAATTTAGATATTTCTCAACAACTTGCTGTGATCCCCCAGCTTAGGATCCACAAGTCTCACCCTACCACAAACATCATTGGAGATGTTGTCTCCGGGGTAAAGACAAGAGGACAAACCCATGAAGCAAATGTTTGTCTTCACTCTTGTTTTCTATCTCAGATAGAGCCAAAGAAAGTTGATGAAGCTCTAAAGGATTGAAGTTGGGTTGAAGCTATGCAACAAGAGCTGCTTTAATTCAAAAGGAAAAAAGTTTAGAACCTTTGTCCTCTTCCTTCTGGGAAGACTACCATTGGAACCAAATGGGTGTTTAGGAACAAGAAAGATGATAGAGGCATCATCATCAAGAAAAAATCTAGACTGGTTGTTCAAGGATACACACAAGAAGAAGGAATTGACTACACTGATTGTAACATCTCGTATTTTTATTAAATCAAAAGTTAACTCTGTTAAACTATTATAAGGACTAGTTGTGCCTTTTATGAAATTTGTAGGCTATTTATTTTCACTTAATTTGAGTATTATTAAGGTTTAATGGTCGAACGGTTTACTCTTGTTGCTCGACGGTTCAAGCCAAACGACACCCATTACCGGCCTTAAACTCGAATTAAAGTGTGTTTAAGGTTCGAAACTCCCCCACGAAGCGATTGGAAACGGTTTAGGCATTCAAATCGATTGTTTATTTCCGATTCATGGTTTGCCGAGTGGTGGTCGCCGGCGGCTGACGATGGCCGGAATTTCGGGATTGAAATGGGTGGTTTTAATAATTTATAGAAATGGTCCCTGAAGTTTCAACCTTTGTTATTTTATGCCAAAACATTTATTTTAAAGTTTCAAGATTTAGCAAATTAGTCCCTTAACTTTTAAATTTCAAACCTTTTTAAGTTTTATAATCCTTTATATTTGTTATTAATTATTATTATTATTATTATTATTACTATCATGATTTTATTATTATTACACTTATGAATATTTTTTATTTTAATATTATTTTATTGATATTTTTATTATATTTAGCATTACTAATAATATTTTCAAGAATCGGTCCCTTAACTTTTAAATTAGTCTCTTACTTTTAAATTTCAAACCTTTCCTGTTATTGTATATTATTATTATTATTATTGATATTTTCAAGAATCACGAAACCACTCACTTCTTTGACACAAAAGAATAAACCGTTCGAGTGGGGTTCCGGGCAAGAAGAGCTTTTGAAGCGCTAAGCACAAGTTATGCAATGCTCCTATCTTGACCTTGCCCGATGTTAGGATCTCAGCCTCTAGGTTAATCGATTGAACAGATATAGCAGCGGAATAGCTCAGAATTAGACAAATTCAAGCAAGAACATTCGATATAAAGCGATAAAAGAATTTTGTTATAGAGAGAGAAATATCAGACAAAAGGAATATTGCATTAAGATTGTCGGCCTCTAAGGCACGATTACAGGTGAGTCATTCTCCTTATAAAGGAAAGAATGACGTAGGCTGATGTCACCTGAAAGTGACATGTAACCGTTTTATAACTACTGATGTTTAACAACTACTGAAGATGTCAACAACTGACATCTTCTTACAAATGTTCCTAAGTGTTAAACATCTTATTTACAACTACTGAAAAACATAAAACTACTGATACTGCAACAACTGAAGAACAACCTCTTCAGTTGTTTACAAGTACTGAAAAAAAAACAAAACTACTGAAAAGTAAACAAACTACTGAAAGAAAAAGAAACTACTGATGAAGAAAAACCATCACAACAACTGAAGAAGCCCTCTTCAGCTGTTGTCATCAGCTGTTAACATCAGCTGATGTCTTCAGTACTTGTACATCAGACTTTGTCTTTCAGCTGTTGATCTTCAGTCTTTGTCTTCAGTACTTGTTGAAGTCTCAGACTTTAGATCTTCAGCTGTTGTCTCAGTCTTTGTCTTCAGTACTTCAGACGTACTTCAGCAGTTGTATTCTTCAGACTTTGTAGAACAGCTGATCAGGTCTTCTTCAGCTGTTGTGATGTCCTGTGGGACTTAGAGGTTTCTCTGATCAGGCTCATTGGTTCTTTTGGTCCAACAAACTCCCCCTGAACCAATGCAGCCAAAACCTCTAAGTTATTGACGAGTCCTACTTATTTGGCAGATAGATTGGTCTTTTTATCCTCTTGATCAGATGAGAAGTGACCCTTTTTAGCACCGGCCTGGGAAGAAGTCTCTGATGATCTGTTTGGCAGGATATGGTTGGGAGCTCTGTATTGGGGACTTGGACACCGAGCTGTTATCCCAACCATGAGATCTACTTCCCGTGTATCAGCCTATATGATTCCCTGGTGTAAGCCTTAGAAACATGATCTGCTCATCCATTGTCAGCACCTCGGGCACACCATCAAATAATCCTTCTCGGCCATATACTTCAGATATGTACTTGGCCTGTTTTCCATTCTTGAGCTCAACCGTGGTTATTTGTCTATAAGCAAACTCATCTGGATGAGTCCCTTCTAAGAGCAGGTTGAGCTCTTCTTGTTTGAAGTTTTCAAGTCTTTTGTAAACCAATCCTTCTTTATGATTTTGTTCTCCAACATCTTTTGAGGTGGGTTGGCTTCATAGGCTTTCTTGAACTCTTCAACAATTTCCCAAGGGGACACTACAAGAACCACAGTGATGTCTTCGTCGACAACCTCTTCACTTGCCCTTGTATTTTGAAGGAATTTCTTTCTTGACAATCCGGTGTGCCACCCTAGGATCAGGCCATATCCTTACTTTTTCCCTTTGGTATTGAAAGGTATTAGCAAGGGTGTACAATCTTAATACTTCTTTCTTCATGCTAATCATTGAAGAGGATGTGGCATATGCTTTGTCAATGCTTTTCAGCATTTCCTCATCATGTCTTTGCATCTGTTCCTCTTCAATCTTTATCATCACATCATGCATTTGAGAAGCAGGAGTGATGGACATTGGTTTAGCCTTAGGCAAAGTAATAACTGTAGAGAGTCGCAGTCTATCTTCATCCTCCTCTTCATCTTCATCAGGCCTCAGTACCTTTCTTTTCTTTTGTCTAGGTACATCACTGGCAGTGGGTTTTGGGGGTAAAGGATTTGGTTTTGTGGGTTGGATGGTTGGTTTAGAGGGTAAAGGGGTTGTTTTAGTGGGTTGTGGAGGTAGTGATTTTGAGGATAGAGGCTTTTCAGACAGTTTTAACATTTTGGCTGTAAGGGAGGCTTTAGTAGATTTTGTCAGTTCTTTTCGGTTCCCAACCCCAGCTTCATTCAATGCCTCAATCACTAAACCTTTGGAGTATGCTTCAGACGAACAAATCTTGGTGGTTATTGCCAAGATGTTGTCCCTGGTCCAGGCCCTTATTTCAATCAGAGATCTTCCCAAGTATTTAGCTATAAATCTGATCATAATCTCCAGCCTTTCTCTTTCTAAGGCATCATAGCTAGCCCATCTTGAGTTGATCTCCTCTGTTTCCAACCTTCTGATCTCGGAGTCTAGTTGTTGGATGTCAAAACCCTGCCTATATAATGTTCAATGATTTTATCCATTGAACAGTTATGGTTGGCATCAGCTTCTTTCACCATATCATTCAGCTCCTTCTCCTTTCCTCTTTTGATATGTGACATGAAAGTCTTTTTGACTTTCATTCACTTCAGCTCTCTTCTCACTCTCCTTCTTCTTCTCATTTACCTTCTCTGATTCTTTCTCCTTCTTCCATCTGTCCTCTTCCTTTTTCCTTTAACTAACTGACTCTCCCCCTTTTTGGTTGCATTGGGTGCAAGGGTTTGAGCAGTAGAAAGTGATTGGTCACCAACTCCTCCACCAGGGGTTGTATTATTGTAGGAAGCCTCTCATCAATGGCTTTGATCACTATATCTGTGATCATGGGAGTGATGAGAGGTAGGGATTTTGGAAGGTTAGCAACTGATTGATCAGGATGGTTCTGTTCCTGAGAATCAATGCCAAAAGCAGAGGCTGGTGGTTGGAAGTATGGATTGTCTGAGTGTTTAGGGGACCTTCAGAAGAAGGTGCCATCTGTGGGTGTATTGTGGTGGCAGATGGACTTTCATCCTGAGACATCTTGGCCAGCAGCTCTTTGAGTCTGCTAACCTCATCCTCTAGGATGGTGTTTTGAGCAACTACATCATAGAAGAAGCTCAGGTCATCATCAGTTGATACTGAATCACCTGACCTCCTGACAGAGTCAGGATGAACATGCTTGAGTGTAGATCAAGTTATAGCATGTGCCCCTTGTTCGTGGTTCTGGGGACTTCCAGCCTCAGGACTATGTCCTTCATCAGCTGTTGCCGCTGGTGAGGTCTTAGAGATGTTACCAACTGCACCTGATCATTTGCTGAGTCCGAGGCAGTGGCAGCCTCACCAGTAGTTCGCACTCCTTGTCTACACTAGAAGATGGAACATGATAACCCCTGTGCTGTGGGTTGACAGAAGCATTGTGATCCTCCCCCTTAGATGTTGAGGTTATCCCAGTAGTAATTGGTGTCTGGGTGGGGGGTGAGGAATGCAACTGCGTCAGCACTTTTGCAACAATTATTGTAGGGCTTTGAGGGGCGGTTGCATCAGGAGAGGGTGTGGAAGCAGTGTGCACCCGGGACGAGTGGTGCTCTTCAATGGTAATCCCCTCAAGTGAGGAGGATCCCAGCAGTGTGGCTTCCCTTTGAGTGGTTGCATCAGGTTCCTTTTGAGAGAAACCTGAGCGGCTTCGATGGTGGAGTCATAGTCTCTACTGGGGGTTATTGCCAGTAGAGATAACCTGCTTTGTGTGCAGGAGCATCCTCAGGGGACTCAACTCCCTGAGTAGCCTTCTTAGGCTTCTTCTTTGTGGGTTTGGAGGGGACTCTGGATGTGGAAGTGGAGGCTGTGGGTTCCAGCTTCGTGGGTTGCGCAGCTTGGCAGCCTGTTTGAGAGTTTGGTCAGTGTTGTGTCGGGAGTATACCTCCGGCAATACAGCCAAAGCAGGGGCTCCCAGACCAACTAGTCCCTCAGCATGAAGCTGATTCTCTATTATGGCCATTATAAACCGAGGATATAGTATCCAACGGTTAGAAAGTGGTTTTGTGGCCATATCCTTGATTTCAAGAAAAATTATTTCAGAAAAGTTTAGTGGTTCGTGTTCAAGGATAGAGAACAGTACCTGTTGCCATCTGGAAGACAGTTGATCCCAAGAAGAAGTCTTCGAGGCCAGGCAAACATTTACCATATGAAAAATCAAGCGTTCAGCATCTGGAAAATGTTTCTTCAGGATGGTGTCGAAGCACTAAGATCACCTTGATATCCATGTTGTCCAAATGAAAGATCAAGTTGGCTCTTAGGATATCCAACAGGGTAGGCATCATCATCTAATAGTAATATCTGGCGGATGGTAGCAGTAGAGATGACCACCTTATGAGAGTTGATGGACGAATGGATAGATTCTCCATTAACAGTTGCATTCGTCCAAAACTGATGTAGCGAATCGGCATAAATGATTGGATTTAGGAGGAAAGCCGTTTTCAGTGGTGATTGGACCATAAGATCTATAGCATTATCGAATTTGGTCCAGAAGGGCGATTTAGTGAGGTACGCGACACAGTTGTGTCGAGGCTTGAGTTGCATGGTCGCCATTAATGAAGGTGAAAGGTTTTCAGAGCTTTTGAAATTTTAGGTCGTGAGAGAATGAAAAACTCTGAAAGAGGAATCAGATATATATAGGGTACGGGTTATGAAACGACTGAAGGTTTTGGTGTTAGTCATCAGTATTTGAAACAACTGATGACGTGGTATTAACTTTCAGAGGTTTGAAACGACTGATGGTATTGGTGTGGTCAGCAGTTATAAAGCAACTGAAGACATGGTGTTTACAATCAGACGTTGAAACAACTGAAGTCTCTGATTTAGGCATCAGTAGTTTTAAAACTACTGAAGACAAGTTGGACTTCAGGTGTTGAAACAACTGAGGACTTGGTATTAGTCATCAGTAGTTGTGAAACTACTGAAGACCGTGGTTTTGCCATCAGTTTTTGTAAACAACTGAAGACTTGGTGTTAGTCATCAGTAGTTGTGAAACTACTGAAGACCGTGGTTTTGCCATCAGTTGTTGTAAAAAACTAAAGACTTGGTGTTAGTCATCAGTAGTTGTGAAACTACTGAAGACATGGTATTGCTTCAGTTGTTTATGAAGAAACAACAGTTTGTGAACTACTGAAGAGAGAGTACTCATCAGTAGTTGTCGTCAATTCAAGCCTTTCAGCTGTTTCATACTGTCCTCAACACTTACTTATCAGCCTTTTGCTATTTTCAGTTGTTTCATAGGACATCAGTACTTATCTGTTTCTACTGATTTCAGTAGTTGTAACTACATCAGTAGTTTAGAACAGATAAAGTACAGTACTTAAAGCATTTAGCCTTCAGTAGTTATAAAACTACTGAGGGTAAAATAACTCATCAGTACTTATATGTGACATGGTTACCAATGATCATCAGTAAGTACTGAGATCATCAGTAGTTTTCACTTATTCTAGCTGCAGCATACCAAGCCTTAACACCAGGTTGTGGAAAGTTGAACTATCCAAAGGCTTAGTAAAAATGTTTGCAAGCTCATCAGCACTAGGCACAAACATAGGATTAATTAGACCCTTTTCAAAACAATCTCTTATAAAATGATGTCTAATTTCTATATGTTTGGTCCTAGAGTGCTGGACTGGATTTTGACAATGCAAAGAGCTGAAGCACTATCGATTAATAATGGAGTCTTAGTCTCTGTAATGCCATAATCCAAAAGTTGATTCTGAAGCCAGAGTATTTGGGATGTACAACATGCAGCAGCAATGTACTCGGCTTCAGCAGTGGATGTAGCAACAGATGTTTGTTTCTTACTCTGCCAAGAAATCAAACAGTTGCCTAGGAATTGACATCCACCAGAAGTTGATTTCCTGGTCAACTTACACCCTGCATAGTCACTATCAGAGAAAGCAACTAATTTGCAAGAATGTCCAGTGGAATACCATAAGCCTAGAGATTGTGTACCTTGCAGATATCTAAAGATTCTCTTGACTGCAATCAGATGAGACTCCTTAGGTGCAGCCTGAAATCTAGCACAAACACATGTAGCAAACATAATATGGTCTAGAAGCTGTTAAATACATCAAGGAACCAATCATACATCTGTAAAGAGTTTCATTAACATCTTTACCTTTCTGATCAACATCCAATTGTGTGGTGTTGCTCATGGGAGTAGAACAGGGTTTACAGTTTTGTAAATCAAACTTATTCAAAAGATCTTTGTGTATTTAGACTGATGAATGAAAATTCCATCAGCTTTTGTTTGATTTGCAAACCTAGAAAGAACTGTAATTCTCCCATTGCACTCTTTCAAACTTCTGTTGGATTAAGTTTGGAAATCCTCACACAATTTGGGATCGGAGGATGCAAATATAATATCATCAACATAAATTTGAACAAGTAGCTTATGCTGATCCACCTTCTTAATAAATAAAGTTTTATCTATGGAGCCTCTAGTGAAATTATTCTGTAGAAGAAAGTTTGATAAGGTCTCATACCAGACTCTAGGTGCTTGTTTCAACCCATAAAGAGCTTTATCAAGCTTATATACCCGTTCTGGGTGCTTATTATCCTCAAAACCTGGTGGTTGACACACATAAACTTCTTCTTTTATGTTACCATATAGAAAAGCACTTTTGACATCCATTTGAAAAACTTTAAGATTGTGGAGTGCAGCATAGGCTAAAAACAATCTAATTGCCTCCAGTCTGGCTACAGGTGCAAAGGTTTCATCATAATCATACCTTCTTCTTGTACAAACCCTGCACAACCAGTCTGGCCTTGTTCTTAACAATTAGCCCATTTTCATCAGTTTTACTCCTAAACACCCATTTAGTGCCTATTGCACACTTACCTGGGGTAGAGGAACAAGCTCCCACACTTGCTGTTTTTTGAACTGAAGAAGTTCAAGCTGCATGGCTTCAACCCAACCATTGTCTCTCAAAGCTACATGATAGTTCTTTGGCTCTAGCTGACTGATGAAGAGAGCATAGAAGCATAAATTGGACAACTGGCTTCTGGTTGAAACACCAGCATTGATATCACCAAGGATTTGAGTATTGGGTGATTTTTCAGCTCTTGGTAAACAATCAAATCTGTGCAAGTGTTTGTAGGACCTTCAGCAGCAGCAGATGTTGATGCAGATTCTTGAAACCATGAAGATGGTGGCAACTCAAATGAAGTTGAGGATGCAGAAATCTCATCAGCATTGTTGTGGATGGTGCTGCTGGAGCTATAGGAGCATCAGGTTTAGAGGACACAGGCAGTTGGTCACTAAACCTGAAGAGGTGATTACTACTATCATCATCATCTTCAGTAGTAACACCAGGTGGTGAACTGTTGACAGGAGCAACAGCAGGAGATTGATAAGGAACATATTGCAGTATGTCCAAATCAAAGAGCTCCACAGGGCTTTGTGGAATCTTGTCCTTTGGAGATTCATTGAACTTGACATGTAGAGTCTCTTCAACCATCTTTGTTCTGCAGTTGAAGACTCTGTATGCCTTGCAAGTTGATGAATAACCAACAAAGTACCCTGCATCCACCTTAGGATCAAATTTCTGGAGCTGATCCTTTGTGTGAGAATGAAACAGGGACACCCAAATGCTCTAAAGAATGAAATGAGAGGGGCCAAATGATGTAGAACTTCATATGGAGTCTTCATCAACCTCTGATTTATTAGCACTCTATTCTGCACATAGCATGCTGTGTTGACAGCTTCAGCCCAAAAGGTCAATGGCAGTCCAGAATCAGCCAACATAGACCTTGCAGCTTCAATGAGGGTCCTGTTCTTTCTCTCCACAACTCCATTCTGTTCAGGAGTTCTTGAATACTAAACTGTCTCTTTATTCCCTTGGAAAGGAAGAACTCATCAAGTGTATTGTTCCTGAATTCTGTTCCATTGTCACTTCTAATACACTTGACTGAGAGGGAATATTGCTTCTCAGCATACAACACAAAGTTTATGATCTTCTGTGCAGCTTCATCCTTTGAATGTAGAAAGAAAGTCCATACAAATCTGGAGTAATCATCCACAATTACCAGACAGTATTTCTTCTTTGCCATGCTCATCACTCTCACAGGACCAAAAAGATCCATGTGAAGAAGTTGTAAGCAGGCAGTGGACTTTGGTTCTTCAATAGGTGGGAATGAAACCTTGTGTTGTTTTCCTTTCAAACAAGCAGTGCAGTTGTTGTCACACTTGAACTCCTTCATAGGCATTCCCCTTACTAAACTATGGTGTATCAGTGATTCATGTTCTTGAAGTTAACATGTCCCAGCCTTCTATGCCATAGATTAGATTCTTGAGGAGAGGCCTTGGAAAATAGGCAAGGATGACCTTTGAGATCTATTTTCTTGGAAAGATCTAAGGCATACACTCTTCTTGTCCTGTTGGCCTTCAGGAGAGTGTGAGCATCCAATACCTTGTCAATCAAACTCAGAACTTTGGATGACAGAATCCTGCAGTTCTGGCTTGTGAAAAGGGCAACATGGCCTTTGTCACACAATTGACTGACACTCAAGAGGTTATACTTGAGATTTTCCACATGGTTGACATCATCAAACTTTATTTCCCCATTGGAAACAAAGCCCTTCCCGATGATGTAACCTCTTGCATCATTGCCAAAGGAAACAAAACCCTTCCTTCCTGGAGAGTAGTCATTAAGAAGTGAGTTGTTCCCAGTCATATGCATAGATCCCCACTGTCTACATACCAGATGCTACTTTGGCATGTTGAAGAGACCTGCATTAATAAACAATCAGTTAGTTTTGGAGACCCAAACCTTTTGGTTTTGGGCCTGGTTCATCAATAGATGGTAAACTAACAGGTTTATTGGACACAACAGCTTGAGGTGAAGGAGATGGTGTAGAAGAGGAATCCTTTGGCTTGGATCTCCTTTTCTGGGGTTTCAACACAGGGCCATCAAGTTGGTTAACTCTTCCCAACAGATGTTGAACCATCATTACCAGCTGTGTCTGATTCTGGGAAAGAGCTTTCAGCTCTTCAGACACATTGGTATTGGTGTTTGATGATGAGTTCTTGTGTTGCACCATCTTCTTTTGAGCAACCTCAGCTGTTGCCTGTTGCACTCCTTCCTTTTAGATTTCTTTTTGGACATAGGAGTAACAGGATTTGATGCTGCTGGTACAAACTTGGACTCAAACTCAGTTTTCATTTTAGCCAAGTTTTCTTTAATTTTCTCCTTTTGTTTGAGTTTGGATCCCTTTTTGTACCAACATCATCTGTGGGATGATGAATAGACCACATATTTCACATGGTTTCTTCTTCATCGTCTGTTGATCATCAACTGAAGAAGATGAAACTACTGAAGACTTGCTCTTCAGCAGTTTAGAAGCACTTTTTGCCTTCTTGTCAACTCCCTTAGTAGGCTTCAAATCCTTCCTACTGACAGTATTCTTCTGTTCAGTGCTGTCAGTCATTAGGATTTGAACTCCAGATGTTATCCCCTGCTCTCCAGTACCTTCAGTACTTCTAGGGATAACACTTGGGTTGATCAACTCATTGATCATGTGAGTGTCAGTAGTTGAACCATCAATATCAGCTGATAGGTTCATAGAGGGATTACTACTGACTTCAACTACTGATGGTGCTTTATCAAGTAGTGAATCACATGATGAGTGGATTGGTCATTACTTTCTCCATCAGATTCTACTCCTGCTCTTGAAGCAAAATCTGTAGGAGGAGCAGTGTGATTATAACCAATTCCAAACTTCACATTGGAAGCTGTTTGCTTACTAAGAAGCATTTCAAAGCCCTTGCAAGATTGTACCCATCGATCACACTCTACTTGGGTGACAGCAAGAGTATCTTTGAGGTCTTTGTACTTCTCTAAGAGTACATCCTCCCTAGCCTTATCTCAGAGATTTGGCATTTTAATTTATAAATCTCATCAGTTTTCTCTTTTAGCACAGACTCAAACTCAGCTTTATTTTTGGAAATTACTTGTTCTAGCTCTACATTTTTATTGATTAAAGCCACATTTGCTTCTCTAATAGAGGCAAATGCTGCTATGCAAGTTTCAGAACATAATTTGGCCTTAGCCTCAGAAGATACCTGTGATACCTGTGTTGAAGAGGTACTTGAGGATGATCCATCAGAGGATTCCAAAGTCATGAGAGCTAGATTTCCAAAAGGATGCTCACCACCATGTTGACCAGCACCTGAGAACAGTTGTTCATTACCAGACACATCATCTGGTAAACTGCTCCAGTCAACAACTCCTGGTGTGAAGAAGCTGTGTTGTTGAAGTTGATTAGGTTGATGAGAGATGGTTGGGATGGTGAGGCTCAGGGAGAGCATGTGGTTGCTGAGCAGTGGGTGCTTGAACCTGGCCTGGTTGTGGCATGTAATAGCAGGGGTATGGATATGGCATTGGCCCCTGTGGAACAAAAATATGGAGGAGATTGTGGTTGATGATGATAACCAGAATTGACAGGTTGTTGCCCTCTGTTTTGTTGACTATTGCCAGGGTAAGTCACAAAAGGTGCAGGAGAGTTAGATCCAGATGATCTACATTCTCTTGCAAAGTGTCCAAGCCTGTGGCATTTATGGCACTTCAACTTACTCTTGTCAAAACCAACTTTGGTTTGCCAGAGAGTCCTGGGAATTTCCTTCCAGTTCTTTTGTAGAACTTCTGAGATCTGATATTATCAAGGCCATTTGGCTCAAAATATCCATCTCTTCTAAGTCATCATCAGCAATCCCCTTGAGATCATCCATGATGAACCATAGATTGTCACTATTACTACCAGCAGAATAACTATCAACACTCACAAAGGCAGGCTCAGAAGTGTTTGTAGAGAAATCAATATGCTCATCATACTGGCTTTCAGATGACGCATATTCTGACTCTTGATGTCCAATCAGGGCAGTGTTCCCTTGGACAAAATCCTCAGTGAGCTTGCCAGATGAAGCCAATTTCCTTTTTGCTCTATCACTCTCTCGAATGTAAGCAGTTTCCCATGAAGTTGGGTGAGAGAGGCGATCAACATCAGCATTTGAGCGTAGAACAATGGTATATGTGTTCCATCTCTCAGGCAGTGATCTTAGGAATCTATGGTTCATCTGACTACTGGTATATTCATGTTTAACCATTTTCAATTCAGAGATTAAACATGAAAACCGCTCAAATTGTTGAGTCAGAGTCTCACCCTTCTATGAGAGAAGTCTCATATTGTTGGGCGAGGATTTCCCTGTTGTTTGCTAAAACCTCATCAGTACCACCAAATTGTTCTTTGATGGCTTTCCAGGGTCATGAGCAGACTCACAATGCAGAAGCCCAGAGTAAATCTCATTAGGAATAGCCATAGCCAAAATTCCATGGGCTTTTGCATCGATTTCAAACAACTTCTTGTCCTCATCGGAGTATTGCTCCATCTTCTTTGGAACCAACTGGTTTGTTTCCGGATCATTCACCATTGGCTTATGTGGTCCATGTACCACAGATGTCCAACAACCTGAGCTATGGACAGACAGGTGATGGAGCAATCTTCTTGCCAAATGTTATACTCATTCCTCACCAAGATCGAAGGCTTGGTAGAGGATCCAGTATTGAAAGGATCATTCGAAGAAGTAGTCATTGTGGAAAATCAGACAGATTCAAGTAAAATCACAATAATTTAGCTCAGAACCACACAAAACCTCAAATAAAACGGCCAGAAGCGATACACTCTCATTCTCTATAACAGATCCTTGCGAATTTGCTAATTCGATCAAACTTAGAGCGATTGAACAGTTTCAATGATCAATTGTTAGATCGATCAATGATTAACCTGCTCTGATACCATTTGTTAGGATCTCAGCCTCTAGGTTTAATCGATTGAACAGATATAGCAGCGTAATAGCTCAGAATTAGACAAATTCAAGCAAGAACATTCGATATAAAGCGATAAAAGAATTTTGTTATAGAGAGAGAAATATCAGACAAAAGGAATATTGCATTAAGATTGTCGGCCTCTAAGGCACGATTACAGGTGAGTCATCTCTCCTTATAAAGGAAAGAATGACGTAGGTTGATGTCACCTGAAAGTGACATGTAACCGTTTTATAACTACTGATGTTTAACAACTACTGAAGATGTCAACAACTGACATCTTCTTACAAATGTTCCTAAGTGTTAAACATCTTATTTACAACTACTGAAAAACATAAAACTACTGATACTGCAACAACTGAAGAACAACCTCTTCAGTTGTTTACAAGTACTGAAAAGAAAACAAAACTACTGAAAAGTAAACAAACTACTGAAAAGTAAACAAACTACTGAAAGAAAAAGAAAACTACTGATGAAGAAAAACCATCACAACAACTGAAGAAGCCCTCTTCAGCTGTTGTCATCAGCTGTTAACATCAGCTGATGTCTTCAGTACTTGTACATCAGACTTTGTCTTTCAGCTGTTGATCTTCAGTCTTTGTCTTTAGTACTTGTTGAAGTCTTTAGACTTTAGATCTTCAGCTGTTGTCTCAGTCTTTGTCTTCAGTACTTCAGACGTACTTCAGCAGTTGTATTCTTCAGACTTTGTAGAACAGCTGATCAGGTCTTCTTCAGCTGTTGTGATGTCCTGTGGGACTTAGAGGTTTCTCTGATCAGGCTCATTGGTTCTTTTGGTCCAACACCCGATGGAAATGCCGACTTCACCATGTATTGTGATGCATCTAAACAAGGCATTGGTTGTGTTCTTATGCAACGAGGGAAGGTCATAGCTTATGCGTCGAGACAATTGAAGGTTCATGAGGTGAATTACACAACTCATGATCTCGAGCTTGGTGCTGTTGTATTTGCTTTGAAGATTTGGAGACACTACTTGTATGGTACACAATGCATAGTCTACACCGATCACAAAAGCCTTCAACACGTTTTCAATCAAAAAGATCTCAATATGAGACATCGTCGTTGGTGGAGTTAATTAGTGATTACGATTGTGACATTCGTTACCATCCTGGTAAAGCAAATGTTGTAGCCGATGCACTAAGCTGAAAGATTCACAACAAGATGATCTCATTCCAAGAAATTCGTGATCGATGTCAATGGTTTGTCACTTTGGGTGAGTTCGATACTGAGATCCGACTAGATGTCAACGAGACTACCGTACTGCTACAAAACTTGAGAATAGATAGTGACATCGAGTCTAGTATTTTGGAGGCTCAACAAATGGTGCAACAAGAAGGAAGAATGAAGGATGAACTGAAGCCTAATCTTTTCACCCAATTGGAAATGAAACCCAATGGGTTGATGTACTTCGGAAATCGAATTTGGATTCCAAATCGCGATAACCTTCGTACCTTTATCATGAATGAGGCTCATCAAACCCTCGTTATTCTATTCATCCTGGTTCCGATAAGATGTACATGGACCTACGTGGTCAATATTGGTGGCCTGGAATGAAGAAAGATATAGCGACATATGTAGCTAAGTGCCTCACGTGTACGAAGGTCAAAGCCGAACATCAACGTCTGAGTGGATTACTTGAGCAACCCGAGATCCCTATGTGGAAGTGGGAACACATATCCATGGACTTCATAACTAAGCTACCCCAACCTCTCGAGGACATGATAGCATATGGGTGATCGTTGACCGATTGACCAAATCGGCACATTTGATACCTATACGTGACACTTACAGGACATCAAGGTTAGCCCGTATATACGTTGATGAGATTGTAAGTCGTCATGGGGTACCTCTGCACATCATATCCAACCGAGACGCTCGTTTCACTTCGCATTTTTGGACGTCTATGCAAGAACTCTTGGGTACTCAATTGGACCTAAGCACGGCTTACCATCCTCAAACTGATGGTCAAACCGAGTGTACGATCCAAACCTTGGAGGATTTGCTACGCTTGTGTGTTCTTGACTTTGGTGGTGATTGGGATATGCATCTACCGCTCGCGGAATTTTCGTATAACAATAGTATCACTCGAGTATCAAGATGGCACCGTTTGAAGCACTTTATGGTCGTAAATGTCGTTCGCCGATCTGTTGGTCCGACATTGGTGAAAACTTCATCACTAGTCATCAACTTATACAAGAGACGACTAATAAAGTTTCTATTATCCGCAAGAACCTTGAAGTGGCGAGAAGTCATCAAAAGAGTTACGCTGACAAGCGACGTAAGCCATTGGAATTCCAAGTTGGGGAGATGGTTCTTCTTAAGTTTCACCGTGGAAGGTGTTGTTCGCTTTGGAAAGAAGGGTAAACTGGCTCCAAGATTTGTAGGACCTTTCAAAATCCTGAAAAGGATTGGGAAAGTGGCTTATAAACTGGAGTTACCTTCCGACCATAGTGAAATTCATCCTGTATTTCACGTCTCAAATTTGAGAAAGTGCTTGGCTGACGAAAGACTGTATGTTCCATTGGAAGACATCCAAGTTGACGAGTCATTGCATTTTGTTGAGAAACCTGTTGAGATCATGGATCGCATAATGAAGAAGACTCGAACCACAACAACCTCAATCGTCAAGGTTCGTTGGGAGAATAAACGTGGCGCTGAATTTACTTGGGAACGTGAGGAGCACATGAAGAAGAGATACCCATTCTTATTTGTATAGTTTCATTTCTTTTAATTTCGTGACGAAATTCTTTTAAGTTTGGGAGACTGTAACATCTTGTATTTTCATTAAATCAAAAGTTAACTCTTTTAAACTATTATAAGGACTAGTTGTGCCTTTTATGAAATTTGTAGGCTATTTATGTTTACTTGTTGGTTCGTCATTAAATTTCTAATAAAATTTTTAATAATATAACCATTAAATTACAATAACACTAATAATAATAATAATAATAATAACCAAGATAATAATTATAATAATACTATTAGTAATGCTAAATAATAATAAAAATATCAATAAAAATAATATTAAAAATTAAAAAAAAATATTCATAAGTGTAATAATAATAATAATCATGATAGTAATAATAATAATAAAAATAATAACAAATTATAAAGGATTATAAAACTTAAAAAGGTTTGAATTTTAAAAGTTAAGGGACTAATTTGCTAAATCTTGAAACTTTAAAATAAATGTTTTGGTATAAAATAACAAAGGTTGAAACTTCAGGGACCATTTCTGTAAATCATTAAAACCACCCATTTCAATCCCGAAATTCCGGCCATCGTCGGCCGCCGGCGACCACCACTCCGGCAACCCATAAATCGGAAATAAACACTCGATTTGAATGCCTAAACCGTTTCCAATCGCTTCGTGGGGGAGTTTCGAACCTTAAACACACTTTAATTCGAGTTTAAGGCCGTTAATGGGTGTCGTTTGGGCTTGATAACCGTCGAGCACCAAGAGTAAACCGTTCGACCATTAAACCTTAATAATACTCAAATTTATTGAACATAAACAACTATCTAGTTACACTTAATCGTTTACAGTCCTCAATTACATCTGGAAAACACAAAGTTTACACCTCGATTACCTTTGTCCTTCGCACACTGCAACTAGATCAAAACCTTTATCCGAGTCTTCTAACCCAAAATTGACAAGGGGGTTTCTCATCATTGGATCTATTAGAAGTATCCTGTTGAACGAATTTGGGTACCTTTGCTATTTGCGACCTTATCAAGCTACGACACTAGCCGTGACTAGTTCTCATCCGTTCTTCCACGATTCGTCCTCAAAACGGGTAATTGGATACATGAATATGCTCGAAATTCAATGGGTAATCAAAGCCCTATGTTAGTTGCAACTCACGATTGTGATTTAGCTTTCGATTTTGTTCGGTTAGAAATTAGGGTTCTAAGGGATTTGGAGGTTTTGTTTATATGGTTTTAAGAAGTAAAAAAAACCAAGTAATACCAAGGCCATGGCCCTGGTTCACTGGTTAGACACTTACCCTTACAATCTTGAGGTCCCGGGTTTGAACCTGGGCTCCCTCATTCATTTTTTTAAAAGGCTTTTCAGCCTTAATTAATTTTAGAAATTTTAAGTAAACATAAAAATGGATTTTTGTAAACTCTAAATACTTGTAAAAGCAACAAAGCAATTGTTTTTATATAAATATATATATATATACATATTTTTTTAAAATAATTTCTTTTAAATATCTTAACAAAGATTACTTTTGGTTATTTTTTTATTGTAAATAGTAAAGAATAGATTATTATTGGTTCAAATGTTGCTTTTAAATTATTGATAAAAAACGTGTTAATTTCGTTTAGTTATAAAACCTTATTTCAATTTATATCTAAATACTTTAAATTATTATAAATATTTTTCTCCTTCGTATCTATGTATAAAAATAAATATATTCATTTTCAATTATTACAAGTGAACATATAATTGTTTTCCTTTTGTTAAATATCGATGTTTGACAAAAACCCCAAATACCAAATTGAAACCCTAGTTCATTTACACCGTTAATCTTATTATTAACCTAAACCTTGTAATATTTATATATTTAGGTGTGCCTTGTGACGTTTGACCTTGAAATGACATATATTATTCTTATTGATCTTCATTATATACTATTTGACATTTTAGTTTTCCTTGCCCCCTTTTTACCTTTTTCACACTAATTTGGGGTGAAACATGATTATTTATACTTAACACACTTGTAAACGTTTAAACTTGTAAAGCACTTACAATTCATATTTTTGTCATGGTTATTTGTGTATTGTAAGTGTTTATATGAGATACATATTTTTGTTTACAATCATTAACTATTGCTAGCGTGGCAACGTCTTAGATCTTTGGGCCTGACAAGCCTATTTGGTGCTAAAGTCGAGGTATTGCCGACTCCTGATGACGTATGCTTGTTCATCATGGGAACCAAATACACTTAGCCAATCTTTTATACTTGTAATCAAGTCGAGGTTTGGTTGTAACGATATGTGTTCTATAACCTTACTTGCTTATGACCTATGACATGAATTGCTACTTGTAATCTTATCATATTATGTATGAAACCTTGGAAACTCACCAACTATTTATAGTTGACCTTTTTATTTTATTTTTATCATGTTTCAGGAAATCCCCAAGTTTAAAGTGGACTTTTGAAGCTTGCAATGAAACTAGGACTTGAACCTGGTTTAATAATTAAAATGTTATGTTATGTTTTGATTTATGTTTGAACTTATTTCAAGTTTGAGACTTATGTTTGTACTTCCATTTGAAACTTATAATTTAAATATTTACATTTAATTATAGCGTTATGTGGTTGTGAACAATCTTAACCCTCACATCTCGACGTTTCCGCCGTCAAGGTTGGGGTGTGACACTGATGTCTTTGCTCCAGTGGCAATATTAGAAGCTGTTAGGATATTCCTGGCACTTGCTGCATCCAAGAACTTCAAGATTTTTCAACTTGATGTGAAGTGTGCCTTTTTGTATGGAGTGATAGATGAAGAAGTTTATGTCAAATAGCCACCTAGTTTTGTAGATCCTGATCATCCTAATTATGTCTGCAAGCTTGACAAAGCTCTCTATGGGCTACATCAGGAACCCAGGAAGTGGTAAGAGACACTGTTTGAGTATCTCTGTAAACATGGATACAGGAGAGGTACTATAGATGGAACTCTCTTCATCAAAGGACAAGGAAAAGACATATTGCTAGTTCAAGTATATGTGGATGACATCATCTTAAGTTCAACTAATTCAAAGCTCTGCAAAGACTTTGAGAAGCTGATGAAAGACATATTTGAAATGAGTGCCATGGGGGAACTCAATTTCTTTTTGGGAATTCAAGTGAAGCAAGTTGAAGATGGCATCTTCATAAGTCAGTCAAAGTATGTTCAGGACATACTCAAGAGGTTTAATATGACTGACTGTAAGATTGCTAAAACACCCATAGCCAGAAACCACTCTCTTGGTCCTGATCTTGAGGGGGAGTGTGTAGATGAGCATTTATACAGGGCTATGATTGGGTCTTTTATGTATCTTACTACTAGCAGGCCTAATATCATGTTTGCTACATGTATCTGTGCAAGATATCAAGCCAACCCTAAGATGTCTCACCTTATCACTGTCAAGAGGATTCTACGATACCTTAAGGGTGCATCAACACTTGGCCTATGGTATCCCAAGAATTCTGACTTCAATCTGTATGCCTATACAGGTAGTGATTATGGTGGTTGCAACATGACTACAAAGTCTACGTCTGGGGGATGTCAATTTCTTGGTGGAAGGGTTGTCTCATGGCAATGCAAGAAACAATCCTGTGTCTCTCCATCAACTGCTGAAGCTAAATACATTGCTGCTGCAAGCTGTTGTGCTCAAGTACTTTTGATTCAAAATGAGATGCTAGAGTATATTAAACTTCAAGGAGTCTCCCATTCACATAGACAACAACAATGCTATCTTAATCACAAAGAACCCTGTGCAGCACTCAAGGACAAAGCACAACAATATGAGGTATCATGTAATAAGAGATTACTATGAAAAGGGATTAATTAAACTAGTAAAGGTTCACACAGATGAAAAATATGTTGATCTGTTTACAAAGGCTTTTGATGAACAGAGATTTAAATATCTAATATCAGCTATTGGGATGATAACTTTGAGTAAGCTTTTCTTAAAACTAATTCTTATTATTTCTTAAAATATGTGTGTCCTAAGTTGTCTAGTTTATCACTTTCATAAGCTCATGTTTTCTTTGGATGAAAATTTCTTTTTGAAGACTTTTCTTAGATTTATGAAAATTTTTGATACTTTGGAAGTTATGTTTTTTAACTTCGGAAGTAAATTATGCCTTCAAAATAAATAACTGTCTAAGAAGTTTACCTTTGGAAAAGTTTTCAAACTTATCTTCCGTAGCTTAAATATTTGTCTCAGACAGTTACTCATTTTTAAGGACCATTTACTTCCGAAGCAAAATTAACTCTCGGAAGCTTTGTTAGTTTATACACAAAGCACTCAAGCTTTAATTTTTCTTCCGAAGCAAAATTTTCAAATCTCTCAGAAAATTCTTCCGAAGTCAATTTAGCTTCGAAAGCTTTTTAATTAAAACTTCCGAAGATAATTAACCTTCGGAAGCTTTTTGACTTCCAAGAAAACTACTTTTTGAGCAAAAAATAAACTACTTTTTCAGAGGAGGGACCGATATCCGGATTTCAAAGTTTATCCTTTTTCATTAAACTTTATCTGAAATCCTTCTCACATATAAACCTACCGGTTTCCCCCCTCTTTCTATCATCTGTTCTTCCTCCAAACCTAAAAACCCAAATTTCTTTCTGAAATTTCTTTCTTTCTTCTTCCTTCGTCCTTAAGCTACTTCATAATGGCCAACCTTGCTCACAGAAATGATCCCAACTTTACCATGCAGCTACACAGACAACACAATCAAGTTGCTCAGTTATGCTCTGCGAAAGATCCTCATTTCTCAGAGGTTTTTCGTTTCTTGTCCCTGTCAAACTACTTCATCTCCCTCACCATTGATCCTCCACTTTATGGGGATCAGTTGCTTGAATTCTGGAAGACCTGCCAAGAGGTCATTATGGATGGGGAGAAGGCACTATCTGCCACAGTGCAGGGGAGAACAATCTTCATCACTCCAGCCATGATCAACCGACATCTTCAGCTGGATGATGAAGAAGGTGAGGTGTTCTTCTCAAAGGAAGCTGTTAATCATTCCCTTGAGCAGATGGGGTATGAGGGAGATTTCTTTGTAAAGACCTTCAGGAAAGGGAAGGTCTCATCCCAATGGAGATTCCTGCTTCATGTGGTCATCCACAGCTTATCAAACAAGCATAGTGGATGGGACCAGATTCCTAAAGATCTCTCCTTTATAATCCATGGAATGGTTCAAGGGGTCAAATTCAGGTACTCTTAGTGTGTTTATACAAATTTGCTTGCTAATTTAGACTCCTTAGAATATTACATGTTTCCTAGATATGTCCAGTACATTCTTAACTGTGAACTGGGCTAACAGTTAAGGGAAACATGTAACATTCTTAAATTGGGACAGATGAAGCCCGGCATCTTTAAAATATCGAGAAAGTCCACTGTTGGATTCTCTGGGGTAGAAACAGCCCTAGTCCCAAAAATGTTAGAGCTCATTGCTCAAGGTGACAACCTAGAAGCACAAGCTAGTGTTGAACCCATACCTGCTACTTTCCAACCACCCACACAGCCTCAAATCTCCATCACTTACCAAAGAAAATACAAACGAACCCCTGCTCAGACTATTCAGTCTGTGGAGGTCCCCATATACTCACCCATACAAGAAGAAGTGGACACTAGAGCTCCCATTTCTCCTGAGGAGCAGACCACTCCCATCTCTTCAAGAATCAGTGCTGAGGTTCCTCATGCTCAGCCTGATGAGCTCATTAGCCTATTGCCTTAAGCCATCACTCTGAGTCTCAACACTCAAGTGATCAACCTTCAGGGGACAGTTACTATCCCCAGCCTATAGATCTCAACCAACCCATTCCCAACCTTGAATTCTATACTGATGAAGATATAGGTTTCAGTGAGTATAATGAATCTCTCTTCTTTCCGTCTACTCAAAGAGAGATGAGTACTACTGAGTCTCCTACATCTATCCTACATCAGTCACCTACAACTGAGGTGGACACTACTGAACCTGTTCAGGATGTCCATATGGAAGAGGCTCTCACTTCTACAAGTGATTACATCATTAAGACCTCAACCATGGCAAGTCAGCCCACTGAAATCTCAACTGAGACTGCCAGTGAGCAAAGGAAATCCAGTAGCCAAGAACTTAGAACTGGTCATGAGAGAAAGGACTTTGGTCCAATCTTCTCCACCCCAGTGATTCTTCTGATGAAGATGAGGGGGGTCTAAGACTAAAAGTGCAAAAACTGTCTAAAACATGCACTTACCTAGTCTCAAAGGTCAGTCACTGACAGGATCAGCGATCAAAAGTTTGATGTATTAGAGTTCAAAGCAGCGGAATAAGAACAGGAATTAGACAAATTGTAGCAAGAAATCGATACTTGTATGTATTAAGAGCACATACGGTTATAGTGAGAGAATATATTTCTGATTCAAGGAATGTTTATAGATATGGAATATTTTTGATCAAATCATTCAAATCATTCAACAATTACAATAGGTTGTTACTCCTTATATAGAGTGCAACAACCACTGTTGTTATCACGGAAAGTGACAACTGGCAGATCTATTACAAAAATAACTAAATCTTAACAAACTACTGAAATGTTCACAACTACTGAGAACATATCAGAGTGTTAAGTACAGAATATAAAACTGCTGATTAGAAACTACTCAAACTACAACGACTGAAGAACAAGCTCTTCAGTCGTTTTACAAAACTACTGAAACTAGAAATATAAAACTACTGATACTGAAGAAGTACTCTTCAGCAGTTGTGACAAACTACTGAGGCTTCAGTACTTGATCTTCAGACTTTGACCTTCAGATGTTTCATCAGCTGATGACTTCAGTAGATATCATCAGCTGATGTCTTCAGTCTTTGTCTTCAGACTTTGTACATCAGTTGTTGATCTTCAGCACTTGTAAACTCTTCAGCTGTTGTACTTTAGTACTTGGTCTTTCAGGTTCAGCACTTGTGTTCTTCAGCTGTTCAGCTTCAGTACTTGCGTTCTTCAGCTGTTCAGCTTCATTACTTGTGTTCTTAGCTGTTGTACTTCAGCACTTTAGTTCTTCAGCTGTTGAAGTCTTCAGCACTTGATCTTCAGCTGTGAAGTCTTCAGCACTTGTCAAACTGCTGATGAAGCTTTCAGCAATTGTTGTGATACCATGTGGGACTTAGAGGTTTTCTGATCTTGGCTCATTGGTTCTTTTGGTCCAACAAACTCCCCCTGAACCAATGCAGCCAAAACCTCTAAATTATTTATTATCCCACTTATTGTTGGCAAAATGTTGGTCTTTTTCCTTCTTGATCAGTTAGAGAAGATGACCCATGTAAGCTCCGGCCTGGGAAGAAATCTCAGATATTTGTTTGGCAGGGTATGAATGGGAACTCTATTTTGGGGAACTGGACACAGAGTTGTTATCCTATTCATGAGATTTACTTCCCCATAATGAGTCTGTACGACTCTCTTGTGTAGGCCTCAAGGAAGGTGATTTGTTCCTCCATGGTTAGCCCTTCAGCACCTCCTTCAAACAATGATTCAGGCCCATAATACTCAGACAGGTATTTGGCCTGTTTCCCATTCTTTAGCTCCACAGTTGTTATTATTCTGTAAGCAAACTCATCCGGGTGATTACCCTCTAGGAACAACTGGAGCTCATTTTTCCTGACTTCCTCAAGCCTCTTGTAAACTAACCCCTTTTTCACTATTTTGTTTTCCAGCATCTTCTGAGGGGTTAGATTAGCTTTGTAGGCTTTCTTGAAGTCCTCTAGGATTTCCCAGGGTGAAACTACAAAGACCAGAGAGATCACTTCATCTACGATCTTTTTCACCTGGCCAATGTATCTCTGAGGTATGTTTTTCTTATGAATTCTGTGAGAGACCCTGGGATCAGGCCAAATCCTCACTCTTTCCTTTTGATATTGAAAGGTATGCCTGAGAGTGTAAAGTCTGAGGGCTTGCTTCTTCATATTGATGATAGAAGATGTGGCTGCATAAGCTTTGTCAACTCTCTTCAGCAATTCCTTAGCATGCTGTTTATGAAGCTCTTCTTCTTCTAGCTTCACTTTAACCATTTGTCTTTGGAATTCAGGAGTAATTGCTGAGGAGTGACTTGTGGCCTTAGGCAACTGAATCACAGCTGAGAGTGGCAGCCTATCTTCATCATCTTCTAGCCTCAATATCCTTCTCTTCTTCTTCAAGGGTATATCATCGGCTATGGGTTTTGAGGGTAAGGGAGTTGGTTTGGTGGGTTGTGATTTGGGTGGTTTTGGTGTGGGAATGTTGACAGGCTGTTCTAGCATTCTTGAGGTGAGTGTGGCTTTTGATTGCTTGGCTAGCTCAGTCCTGCTCCCAGCACCCGCTTCATTCAAAGCTTCAATAACAAGTCCCTTAGTATATGCTTTAGACGAACAGATCTTGGTGGTGATTGCCAAGATACTATTCCTGGACCAAGCTTTGATTTCGATCATTGATCTTCCAAGATATTTTGCAATAAATCTAATCATGATCTCAATCCTTTCTCTTTCTAACACTTCATAACTTGTCCATCTATTCTGGATTTCTTCAATCTCTAATCGTCGAATCTCAGAGTCAAGTTTATTGGTGTCATGGCCTTGCCTAAACAGCTGATCAATGATGTTGTCCATTGATCTGCTGTGTTCGGCATCAGCCTCTTTTATCAGTAGCTCCAAGGATTTATCTTTAGCAATATGATCATCAGCACTTTTCTTTTGCTTGTAAGTGAGCAGTGGTTGCTGTTCTTTCTCCTCCTCTTGGGCTTGCTTCTCTTCCTTCTCTTCCTCTATTCTTTTCCTCTTCTTTTCTTTCACTGCAGTACTCTCCCCCTTTTTGGATGCATTGGTGGAAGGGGTTGGTACCGCAGAAAGTGTCTTTTGCACAGCAGCATCAATCAAGGGTTGTAAAGTAGAGGAAAGCCTCTCATCAATGGCTTTAGTCACAATATTAGTGATTATGGTTGTGATGAGAGGGAGAGAATTTTGAAGTACAGCACCTATTTGCTCAGGAGGGTTCTGTTCCTGAGAAATAGGGCCTGAAGCAGAGGCAGGTGGCTGAGTTTGGAGTGGCTCAGTGTTTGGGGACCCTTCAACAGAAGGTGCCATCTGTGGGTTGGTGGAGGCAGATGGTCTTTCTCCTTGTGAGAGTTGGTCAAGTAGGTTTTGCAACCTACTGACTTTCTCTTCAAGGATTGTGTTCTGGGCAAGAACATCGTAGAAAAAGCCCAGGTCATCATCAGCCGAAGCTGAATCATCTGACCTCCTGCTTAGAGCAGGATTTACATGCACTGGGTGTAGACCAGTTGTTGCATGTGCCCCTTGCTTGGTACTGGGGACTTCCAGCATCAGGACAGTGTCCATCATCAGCTGTTGCCTCTAGTGAGGTCTTAGCAATGTGACCAGCCTCATTCTGATCATGTGCTGATTCAGAAGAGGTGGCAGCCTCACTAGATATTCTAAGCTCCTTATCTACACCAGGAGATAGAAGTGGTAAACCCCTGTGCTGTGGGTTCTCAAGTGCACTGTGTTCCTCCCCCTCAATTGTAGAGGTGTTCCCAGTAGTAAGTGGTTTCTGGGGAGGGGGTGAGGAGTGCAGTTGAGTCAGCACTTGTGCAACTATTAAAGTTGGGCTGTGAGGGGCGGTTTATGGGGTGAAGGGATAGAAGCAGTGTGCACCTGGGGAGGTTGGTGCTCTTCAATGGCAATCTCCTCAAGTGAGGAAGATCCCAGACATGTAGGTACCCCTTGTGTGGTTGCTGCAGGCTCCTGTTGAGAGGAAGCCTGAGCGGCTATGGCTGGAAGAGTCATTGTATCCACTAGGGGGTTTGGACTAGTGGATATATCCTGCGTTTGTGTTGCAGGGGCATCCTCAGGGGACTCAATTCCCTGAGTAGCCGTTTTGGGTTTCTTTTTGGTGGGTTTGGTGGGGACTTTTGATTTGGAAGTGGTGGCTGTGGGTTCCAGCTGCTTGGGTTTTCGCAGCTTGGCAGCCAATTTGAGTGTCTGGTCAGAGTTGTGCCGGGAGTATACTTCTGGCAGAACAGCCGTAGCAGGGACTCCCAAGCCAACAAGTCCCTCAGCATTAAGCTGGTTTGTAATGATGGCCATTATGAACCGTGGATATAGTATCCAACGGTTGGCAGTTAGTTTTTGGGCCATATCCTTGAGCTCCGAAAATATTTTTTCTGAAAAGTTTAACGGTTGTTGCTCAAGAAGAGTACATTACCTGCTGCCACTTTGACGACATTTGATCCCAAGACGACGTCTTAGGAGCCAAACATACATTCACCATGTGAAAAATTAGGCGTTCGGCATCATGGAAGTGTTTCTTCATGATAGTGGAGGAACTGAGATTGCCTTGATATCCATGTTGGCAAAGGATAGATCTGTGGTGCCCTTCGGATATCCAGCAGGAGAAATAGCATCATCTAGATGAAGAATTTGGCGGATTATTGCAGGAGTGATGACTACTTCTTGTTGTTGACTGACGGACGACTCGGAGAGATGGTGATTGTTCTCCCAGTGGTGATAGTAACGTTCATCCAAAACTGTTGGAGGGATTCGGCATGTAGTATGGGATTCAAAGAAATGCCGTTTTGTATTGGGACTGAACCATAAGATCGATAGCAGTATCGAACTTAGCCCAGACAGGCGATTTAGTAAGGTAGGCAACACAGTTGTGTCGCGTTTAATTTGCATGGACGCCATTGAGAGAGAAAAGTTTTGGAGAGGAACGTTAGGTTTGAAGATGAAGCATGGAAGGATTAGGCCAGGGATATATATAGGGTACGGGTAAGAAAACGACTGAAGGATGTGGTGTTAGTCATTAGTAGTTTTAAACGACTGTTGACATGGTATTATCCTTTCAGACGTTGAAACAGCTGAAGTCGTGGTGTTAGGCATCAGAAGTTAGAAAACTACTGAAGACCGTGTTTTGACTTCAGATGATTGAAACAACTGAGGACTTGTGTTTGTCATCAGTAGTTGTGAAACTACTAAGACAGTGGTTTTGTCATCAGCTATTGTAAACAACTGAAGACTTGGTATTAGTCATCAGTAGTTATAAAACTACTGAAGACATGGTATTGCTTCAGTTGTTTAGAATGAAACAGCAGTTGTACAAACGACTGAAAGAAATTTCTCATCAGCTGTTTTCGTCAATTCTTAGCTTTTCAGCTGTTTCATACTGTCCTCAACACATTCATCAGCCTTTTTGGCGGATTTCAGTTGTTTCATAGGACATCAGTACTTATCTGTTTTTACTGATTTCAGTAGTTGTAACTGCATCAGTAGTTGTAACTACATCAGTAGTTTAGAACAGATGAAGTACTTCAGTACTTGTGACATTTAGCCTTCAGTAGTTATAAAAACTGCTGAGGGTAAAAGAACTCATCAGTACTTATATGTGACATGGTACCAATCATCAGTACTTATTACTAAGATCATCAGTAGTTGTCACTTATTCTAGCTGCAGCATACCAAGCCTTAACACCAGGTTTTGGAAAGTTGAACTATCCAAAGGCTTAGTAAAAATGTCTGCAAGCTCATCAGCACTAGGCACAAACTTAGGATCAATCAGACCTTTTTCCAAACATCCCTTATAAATGATGTCTGATCTCTATTGTTTGGTCCTAGAGTGCTGGACTGGATTTTTGACAATACACAGAGCTGAAGCACTATCCATTACAATGGAGTCTTAGTCTCTGTAATGCCATAATCCAGAAGTTGGTTCTAAAGCCAGAGTACCTGAGATGTGCAACTTGCAGCAGCAATGTACTCTGCTTCAGCAGTTGAGTAGCAACTGAGGTCTGTTTCTTGCTCTGCCAAGAAATCAAGCAGTTGCCTAGGAATTGACATCCACCAGAATTTGATTTCCTGGTCAACTTACACCCTGCATAGTCACTGTCAGAAAAAGCAACTAATTTACCAGAATATCCAGTAGAATACCATAAACCTAGAGATGGAGTGCCTTGCAGATATCTAAAGATCCTCTTGACTGCAATCAGATGAGACTCTTTAGGTGCAGCCTGAAATCTAGCACAAACACATGTAGCAAACATAATATCTGGTCTAGAAGCTGTTAAATACATCAAGGACCCAATCATACATCTGTAAAGTGTTTCATCAACCACTTTACCTTTCTGATCTGTATCCAGTTGTGTGGTGCTGCACATGGGGGTAGAACAAGGCTTACAGTTTTGTAAATCAAACTTTTGCAAAAGATCTTTTGTGTATTTGGACTGATGAATGAAAATTCCATCAGCCTTTTGTTTGATTTGCAACCCCAGAAAGAACTGTAACTCTCCCATGGCACTCATTTCAAACTTCTGTTGCATCAACTTTGTAAAGACATCACACAACTTTGGATCAGAGGATGCAAAAATGATATCATCTACATAAATTTGAACAAGTAGATTATGCTGCCCAGCTTTCTTAATGAATAAAGTCTTATCTATGGAGCCTCTAGTGAAATTATTTTCCAGAAGAAGTTTTGATAATGTCTCATACCAGCTCTAGGAGCTTGTTTCAACCATAAAGAGCCTTATCAAGCTTATCACCCAATTAGGATGTTTATTGTCCTCAAACCTGGAGGTTGACATACATAAACCTCTTCTTTAATTTTTCCATACAAAAATGCACTTTTGACATCCATTTGAAAACTTTAAGGTTTTGATAAGCAGCATAAGCTAAAAACAATCGAATTGCTTCCAGTCTGGCTACAGGGGCAAAGGTTTCATCATAATCATACCTTCTTCTTCTGTGCAAACCCCTGAACAACCAGTCTAGCCTTGTTCTTAACAATAAGCCCATTTTCATCAGTTTTGTTCCTAAACACCCATTTAGTGCCTATTGCACACTTACCTGGAGGTAGAGGAACCAGTTCCCACACTTGCTGTTTCTTGAACTGAAGAAGCTCGAGCTGCATGGCATCAACCCATCCATTGTCCTTTAAAGCAATGTGATAATTCTTTGGCTCTTGCTGACTGATGAAGAGAGCATAGAAGCAGAAATTTGACAATTGACTTCTTGTTGATACTCCAGCAGTGATATCACCAAGATTTGAGACATAGGGTGATTCTTCAGATCTTGATACACAATGAGATCTGTGCAAGTGTTTGTAGCAGGCTCAGCAGTAACAAATGGTGATGGTGAATCATTTCCTTGAAACCAATCAGTGGATGGTAATTCAAAAGAAGTTGAATTCGAAGAGATCTCATCAGCATTTGTTGTGGATGGTGCTACTGGAGCTACAGGAACATCAGGTCTAGCTGAATCAGGCAGTTGATCACTAAACCTGAAGAGGTGAGTACGGCAATCATCATCATCATCAGCACCAGCAGTACCACCAGGTGGTGAACTGTTGACAGGAGCAACAGCAGGAGTTTGATAAGGAACATATTGCAGTATGTCCAAATCAAATAACTCCACAGGGTTTTGTGGAATCTTGTCCTTTGGAGATTCATTGAACTTAACATGTAGAGTTTCTTCAACCATCTTTGTTCTGCAGTTGAAGACTCTGTATGCCTTGCAAGTAGATGAATAACCAACAAAATACCCTGCATCCACCTTAGGATCAAATTTATGGTTGATCCTTTGTGTTGAGAATAAACGGGACACCCAAATGCTTTGAAAAATGAAATCAGAGGAGCCAAATGATGGAGGACTTCATATGGAGTCTTCATCAACCTCTGATTTACTAAAACTCTATTTTGCACATAGCAAGCTGTGTTGACAGCTTCAGCCCAAAAGGTCAGTGGCAAACCAGAGTCAGCCAGCATGGACCTTGCAGCTTCAATGAGGGTCCTGTTCTTTCTCTCCACTACTCCATTTTGTTCTGGAGTCCTTGGAATGCTAAACTGCCTTTTGATCCCCTTTGAAAGATAGAAGTCATCAAGTGTATGATTTCTGAATTCAGTTCCATTGTCACTCCTAATACACTTGACTGGAAGGGAACTGCTTCTCAATATACAACACAGTGAATAATCTTCTGAGCAACCTCATCCTTGAATGTAGAAAGAAAGTCCATACAAATCTGGAGTAATCATCCATAATTACCAGACAGTATTTCTTCTTTGCCATGCTCATTACTCTCACAGGACCAAATAGATCCATATGCAGTAATTGCAAGCAGGCAGTGGACTTAGGCACTTTAATAGGAGGGAATGAGACTTTGTGTTGTTTTCCTTTTAAACAAGCAGTGCAGGTTTCATCACAGTGGAACTCCTTTATTGGTAAGCCTCTCACTAAACTATTGTGGGTAAGCTGATTCATGTTTTTGAGATTAACATGACCAAGCCTTCTGTGCCACAGTTTAGATTCTTGAGAAGAGGCTTTGGAAAATAGGCAAGGATTGCCTTTGAGATCTATTTTCTTGGAAAGATCTAAGGCATACACTCTTCCTGTCCTGTTGGCTCTCAGGAGAGTGTGATCATCCAACACCTTGTCAATCAAGTGCAACTTTGGATGACAGAATCCTATAGTTCTGACTGGTGAAAAAGCAACATGGCCTTTATCACACATTTGACCGACACTCAAGAGATTGTACTTGAGATTTTCCACATGATTAACATCATCAAATTTGATTTCTCCATTGGAGACAAAGCCTTTACCAATGATGTAACCCCTAGCATCATTGCCAAAGAAACAAATCCTTTCTTTCCTTGAGAGTAGTCATGAAGAAGATAGTTGTTCCCAGTCATGTGCATAGATCCCCCACTGTCTACATACCAGATGCTACTTTGGCATGTTGGAGAACCCTTCAAAATAAACAATCAGTTAGTTTTAGAGACCCAAACCTTTTTGGTTTTGGGCCTGGTCTCATCAATAGATGGTAAACTAACAGGTTTATTTGAAACAACAGCCTGAGAGGAAGAAGATGGTGAAGAAGAGAATCCTTTGGCTTGGACCTCCTTTTCTGTGGTTTCAACATAGGAGCATCTAGTTGGTTAACTCTACCCAACAGATGTTGAACCATCATGACCAGCTGTGTCTGATTTTGTGATAAAGCTTTCAGCTCATCAGACACATTGCCAGGGAGTTTGATATTCCTATGTTGCACCTTCTTCTTCTGAGCACTCTCAGCTGTCACCTGTTTAACCCCTCCCTTTTTGGATTTCTTTGAGGACTTAAAGGTTACAGGATTTGTACTGATACAAATGTGGTCTCAAACTCAGTTTTCATTTTACCATTTTCTCTTTAATTTCTTCTTTTTGTTTGAGTTTGGAACCTCTTTTGTACCAACAATCATTTGTAAGATGATTGAACAAACCACATACTTCACATGGTTTCTTCTTCATCTTAGGTTGATCATCAACTAAAGAGGGTGAAGCAACTGAAGACTTGTTCGTCAATGCTTTGGAAGCATTGTTTGCTTTCTTGACTGCCTCTTTAGTAGTCTTCAACTCTTTCTACTGACAGTTTTTCTTCTTCAGTACTGACAGCAGTTGGAGTTTGAACTTCAGGTGTTAAATCCTGCTCTCTAGTCCTTTCAGGACCTTTAGAATTAACTCCTGAGTTGATCAACTCATTAATCATGTGAGTGTCAGCATTTGAACCATCAACATTAGCTGATAGGTTCAGAGAGGCTTGATGCTGACTGCTACTTCTGATTGTGCTATATCAGAAAGTAGATCACACGATGAGATGGATTGGTTATCACTCTCACCATCAGATTCTACCTCTGCTCTTGGGGTAAAATCTGTAGGTGGAGTAGTGTGATTGTAACCAATGCCAAACTTCACATTGGAAGCAGATTGCTTACTAAGAAGCATTTCAAAACCTTTGCATGATTGTACCCATCTATCACACTCTACCTGGGTAACTGCAAGGGTTTCTTTGAGATCTTTGTACTTCTCTAGAAGTACCTCTTCTCTAGCCTTATCATCAATTATTTGGCATTTCAGTTTATAAATCTCATCATTTTTATCTTTAAGCACAGACTCAAACACAGCTTTACTTTTGGAAAAAAATTGTTCTAGCTTAATGTTCTTATTAATTAGAGCTACATTTGCTTCTCTAATGGAAGCAAATGCTGCTATGCATGGTTCAGAACATAATTTGGCTTTTGCCTCAGAGGATACCTGTGATACCTGAGGTGTAGAAGCATTAGAAAATGAAGTATCAGCAGTCTCCAAAGCCATAAGAGCTAGATTCCCAAAAGGACTGTTACCACCATGTTGACCAGCACCTGAGAACAGTTGTTCATGACCAGACATGTCATCTGGTAAACTGCTCCAGTCAACAACTCCTGGGGTGAAGAAGCTGTGTTGTTGAGGTTGAGTTTGTTGTTGAGATTGGGATGGCTGAGGTTCTGGTAGTGCATGAGGTTGTGGTGCCATAGGGACTTGAACTTGATTTGACTGTGGCATGTAATAACAAGGGTAAGGATATGGCATTTGACCCTTAGGAACAAAATATGCAGGAGATTGTTGTTGAGGATGATGACTAGAAGTGACAGGATGTAGCCCTCTGTGTTGTTGACTATTGCCAGGAAAAGTCACAAAGGGTGCAGTGGCGTTAGATCCAGTTGATCTACACTCTCTTGCAAAGTGTCCAAGCCTTTGGCATTTGTGACACCTCAACTTGCTCTTGTCAAAACCAACTTTGGTTTTGCCAGAGATTCCTGGGAATTTTCTTCCAGTTCTTTTGTAGAACTTCTGAGATCTGATATTTATCAAGGCCATTTGGCTCAAAATATCCATCTCTTCTAAGTCGTCATCAGCAATCCCCTTGAGATCATCCGTAATGAAGCATAATTGTCATTATTACACCTAGTAAACTGACCATCAACACTCACAAATGCAGAATCAGAAGTGTTTGAAGAGAAATTAATATGCTCATCATACTGGCATTCAGATGAAGCATATTCTGACTCATGACCAACCAAGGCAGTGTTGCCTGGTACGAAGTCTTCAGTGAGCTTTCCAGATGAAGACAGCTTTCTCTTCTGTTCTATCTCTCTCTCAAACGTGAGCAGTTTCCCATGGAGTTGGGTGAGAGATAGTTTGTCCAAACTTGCACTGGAGCGTAGGACAATAGTATATGTGTCCCATCTCTCAGGCAGTGATATGAGAAATCTATTATTCATCTGAATATTTGTGTACTCAAGTTTGACCATTTTTAATTCAGAGATCAAACAAGAGAACCGCTCATATTGTTGAGTCAGTGTCTCACCCTTTCTATGAGAGAATGTCTCATATTGTTGGGCAAGGATTTCTCTATTATTTGCCAAGACCTCATCTGTTCCTCCAAATTGTTCTTTTAAGGCATTCCAGAGGTCATGGGCAGTTTCATGATGTATTAGCCCAAAATAGATTTCATTGGGCAGTGCCATGGCCAGAATTCCATGGGCTTTTGCATCAATTTCAAGCAACTTCTTATCCTCATCTGAGTATTGCTCCCTCCTCTTCGGAACCATTTGATTGGTTTCCGGGTTATTCACCATAGGCTTGTGTGGACCATGTACCACTGATGTCCAACAACCTGCGCTGTTAACAGACAGGTGATGGAGCATTCGTCGTTGCCTATGTTATACTCATTCCTAACCAGCATTGGTGGCTTGGTTGAGGAACCAGTATTGTGAGGATCATTGGAGGGAGTAGTCATTTTCAGTTCAAAAACAATTTAATTCAAGCTTTTAAAAGTTTTACACAGACCACAACAAACTCAATGAAAACCCAGAAAAGATCTCAGGATGAATGACCAGAAATACAGAAAATTCAATCTCTATAACCGTTTCTTGCAAAAACAAAAGCTAATTCAATCAAACTTAGATCTTGAATAGCAGTTTCAATGATCAATTATTAGATCGATCAATGATTAACCGGCTCTGATACCATTTGACAGGATCAGCGATCACAAGTTTGATGTATTAGAGTTCAAAGCAGCGGAATAAGAACAGGAATTAGACAAATTGTAGCAAGAAATCGATACTTGTATGCATTAAGAGCACATACGGTTATAGTGAGAGATATATTTCTGATTCAAGGAATGTTTATAGATATGGAATATTTCTGATCAAATCATTCAAATCATTCAACAATTACAATAGGTTGTTACTCCTTATATAGAGTGCAACAACCACTGTTGTTATCACGGAATGACAACTGGCAGATCTATTACAAAAATAACTAAATCTTAACAAACTACTGAAATGTTCACAACTACTGAGAACATATCAGAGTGTTAAGTACAGAATATAAAACTACTGATTAGAAACTACTGAAACTACAACGACTGAAGAACAAGCTCTTCAGTCGTTTTACAAAACTACTGAAACTAGAAATATAAAACTACTGATATCACAACTACTGAAGAAGTACTCTTCAGCAGTTGTGACAAACTACTGAGGCTTCAGTACTTGATCTTCAGACTTTGACCTTCAGATGTTTCATCAGCTGATGACTTCAGTAGATATCATCAGCTGATGTCTTCAGTCTTTGTCTTCAGACTTTGTACATCAGTTGTTGATCTTCAGCACTTGTAAACTCTTCAGCTGTTGTACTTTAGTACTTTGGTCTTTCAGCTTCAGCACTTGTGTTCTTCAGCTGTTCAGCTTTAGTACTTGCGTTCTTCAGCTGTTTAGCTTCAGTACTTGTGTTCTTCAGCTGTTGTACTTCAGCACTTTAGTTCTTCAGCTGTTGAAGTCTTCAGCACTTGATCTTTAGCTGTTGAAGTCTTCAGCACTTGTCAAACTGCTGATGAAGCTTTCAGCAATTGTTGTGATACCATGTGGGACTTAGAGGTTTTCTGATCTTGGCTCATTGGTTCTTTTGGTCCAACAGTCACCTTGAATCTCAGGTGACTACCTTACAACATAGGATCAATGATTTCATATCTTAAGGAAAAACTAGCTGGGAGACCCTTAAGGAGAGCTCAACCAGGAACACAAGAACCTGTGGATGTGATTGACCTATCCTCCAGCTCACCTATGCAAGTGGGTGATGCTACCAAAAAGGAGGAAAAGTCATTACAGCCACAGAACCTGGGAGTTCCTCCGAGAGAATGGACATTGAGGACTCGCCATCCTCACTTGCAACTGTGCATTCTCAGCAACCTCCTCTAGTTCACATTGATGTGGACTACACAGACTCCTTCATACAGAGTCTGTTTGAGGATGGGATACCAAGGGCTATGTCACCTTCATCATCATTCAATTACATTATTGGGTGGAGGTATGACAACAACAGGAAGGCCCTCATCATCATAAGAGTTCAAGGACAGCAAGAAGTCTTCAATTTTCAGAACATGGACTATTATGAAGGTCTGGATCTAGTCAACATGCCACTTGTCAACCCAAGCCAATCAAGACAAGCTGACAGACTGGCTAAAAGAATCCAAGACAGGATCATTGCAGAGTTCAGCCTAAGAAGGAGACTAAGGCAATTAGGCAATGTCATCGGTCAACTGGATGTTGAGGCAGACCCCAAGATTAGCTTCATAGGGGAAACCTTGACTGAAGGCCCAGTGACAGAACCTGAGAGCCCTGTCTCATCATCTCTAACTACTGCAGAGATCCATATTCCTTCTGAGACACCTGCCGGTGAAGGTGCTTCTCAACCTCTCTCTGGCCTGAGCTCAGATGCTGCAACGAGCAATGAAGGTCAAAGCTCTCTCCACCCTGAGTCACAAAGGTCTGAGAGTGATAAAGGGAAAAGAAAGATGACATCTGAGGAGATTGAGGAGGAGGAGAGAGAGAGGAAAAGGAGGCTAAGGGGAGAAAGTTCCTCTACTGAGTCTCCAAGACTCATGGAGTCTGCAATTAGAGCTGCCCCTAGATCAGATACTCAGAATGATGAGTTAAGGGCAGTCAAGATCAATTATCTGCAGACTAGGAAATATGACATAGATAATATCATTTCTCTCCCTTTGGATGAATTGAATGAGCTGGTTGATCTGGAAAGGTCAAGAGAGAAGAAGGAGGCAGAAGATGCAGAACTCCTAGTACAAGTCAAAGAAGAGAAGAAGGAGGCAGAAGATGCAGAACTCCTAGTACAAGTCAAAGAGAGAGAAGAAGAAAAAGATTGTACAAAGGTATGCCTACCCTCTCACCAGTTCAAGAAAGTCCTGAACAAGAGGATGTGGTTCAACAAGACCTCAGGTAGATAAGGAATAAGACAGAATCAAGATGATTAACTACCTGAGTGCCACAGGCCTTTATCAGGCAGATGCACTCCTTCCCTTATCTTATGACTATATTGAGTTTGAGTATTTAAAACAACTTGAGCTTGAGTTAGTCAAGGAAAGAAAGACAAGAAAGAAGAAGCTGAGGGAAGAAGCTGTAAAGTCAAGAGCCATCATCCAAAAGAGCGTGAAGAAGTCTGCTCATAGGTAGAGGATGGTGAGCTTCTTGAAGCTGTATGGATTCTCTAGAAGGAGACTTGGACCCATGTCTCTATCCACTATGGATGAGCATATCAGGGTAATCAAGCTGAAGATTAAGAGTGGAGAGCTCACTGACTTACACTCCACTCCAAGTCAGGCCACACCTGAAGTGGAGGTTAAGGTTGAACAAACAGACACAACACAACCTGGACCTCCTACTAATGCTCAGTAAGCTTCATTTTCTGATCCACAGCAGGGTCAACCTCCCTCTCCATCTGAACCTGAGAGAGAGGAAGTCCCAACTGAGAAAGACAGTGAAGATCAATCTGGTGTTGTAGGCCAGTTTTCTCAGTTAAAATTTGGAAAGAGAAGGAAAAGGATGGCTTCTAAACCAAAGTCTAAGAAGAAGAAGAAGCATGCATCCCCTTCTGAACCTCAGGATGAATCAGAACAACCTGAGGATGTGCAGCCAGAGGAAGCTCAATCAACTCCAACTTCAGTAGCTCCTCTAGCATCAGGAAGACCCATCTTGTCTTGGACATACACCACAAATCCAGAAAGGCGGCATGTTATTAGAGATCAAGGCATTGAAGACACCTATACATGGCAAGATATGTTTCAGTTGCCTCTGCATGACCTCTTTGACATGAGAAGACACTTTGACACCCTGATGGATCCTGACCATCTTATGAAGAAACGAATGGTGATCATCCTAATGAGGACTATTAATATCTGAAGTTTTCTAAATGTTTTGGTAGCATCAGCCTAGGGGGAGTTTGTAGAGATTAATGAAGAGGCTGATGCAACGTAAACATCTTTAGTCTTTCGTGCATGCCGCACAAGTGCATTAAAGTAGAATGCTTCGGAAGTTTCACATGTGCAACATAAATACTCTAAGTGTGAAATCTTCCGAAGCCAAGACCAATATCTTCCAAAGCCAAAGATGAAGTCTTTCGAAGCCTCAGAGACAAAGTCTTCCGAAGCTTCAAGTTCATGAAGACAGATTTCTTCCGAAGAATTTTAGTAACATGCTTCATCTGATGTACTGTTCCATAAAGCTGGACACCTTTCCGCTGCAACTCTGCAAGTCATCGACTAACATGGTTTGGTGAAAAGGTCCATGCTTTTGGTAACTGTACATTGAGGTCTTGAGTCTGTAACTTTCTACTTTACATACTCTATCCTTTTTGTAATAGATGAGGATGTGAGCTATGGCATGTCATAGTCACTAGTCAAAAGGCAATCCGCCTTTTGACTCTACAATTGATTTTGTATGTGTCTAGTCAATTTTATCCAGCTGGCTTTCAAAGTATAGCCGGCTATAGGATGTTGTATAAGTATCTTATGTTCTTGTATCTTTCAAATATGCTTTGTAACACTTGTAATAGAACATAGAGAAGGCAATATACTGCATTCTTGAAAACCAAACACTTGTGTTCTTTGTGTTCTGTCTCATATTTACTTGTGTTCTTAGTGTCACCACTTGGTTAATCCAGTTTACTGTTTGATTTAAGTTTAGTTTATCTCCTCTTTGTGTTTTTATATTGTAACTGTACACCCTTCAATGATCTTGCACTTTGGTTATAATCAATTTCAAGAATTTTCTTTTACAAGTAGTTTCAAGAATCTTCTAATACTAAGGTAATCTTATATTGCTTTTATATTTTACATTCCTATATTGTTTTAATTACCTAACATCCAATTGTTCTCATGACTTTATGTTCTTACTTTTATTCCTTCTTCTACCAAATCTATTTTAATTTGATTCATTATCATTTCAACATTAACTTTGTAACATTCACTAACCTTGTAACAATCACTAACATTCCTAAATCAAGCTAACGTAAACAAAGAATCCCATTTGCAAATGGACAGTTATGTCGCCGCATTCTTTTATTTCACAAGATTATTTCCCTAAGTGATGGCTATGTCTAAGTCTTAGAATATTTTTATATAACTAAAATGAAGTATAATATATCATATATCAACATAATAATTTTTTTCTAACCAATTTCATTCTTTAACGATTTTAAAAGTGCACATAAGTGCCTTATTATAATTTTGGAAAAATATAATCTAACTTCAACTGACCATAACTTGATTATAACAAACTAAATTTGAGTAAAATCAGTCTCCAATATTAAGTTCATTGAATTACCTTTTCAACAACAGTTTATACGTCTTCAAACTCAATCTGATGACTCAACAATAACTTTCACAAGATAACTATGCATTTTAGCACATTCTGCCTTGTGCTGCTGTTTTGACCTATTTAAAGATCATTTCATAAAAATGATTTTGAATGAAAGTTTTCCAAGAAACTTTGAACTAGTCAAATTTAAATTTTTATAATTTTACAAAACCATCACTATTATTGTGAGTTTTTCATGTGAGTTTTCATGCCCCTTTTTAGTTTATTTCACACCTTTTGGGGTGAAACATGTTAGCCTTATGAACTTACACTTGTAAACATTTTGATACTTTTAAATTCACATGCAATTCATCATTACTTTTTGTTAGGGTTATTAATATTATTGTGAGTGTTATATGAGATACATTATACGTTGACAATCATTAACTATTGCTAACCTAGCGACGACATAGATCTATGGGCCTGACAAAATCCTACTTGGTTAATCCAAGTACACTTAGCTAATCGTTTAATCTTGTAATCTTGTAATCTGTCAAGTTGGATTGTAGCTATATGTATTCTATAAACTTGCATCATTCATAACAATTGACATGAATTGCAACTTGTAAATCTTATATATATATATATATATATATATATATTATATATATATATATTATATATATATATATGTATGTATGTTTAACCCATGGAAACTCACCAACTTTCAAAGTTGACCCTTTATTTTTAACATGTTTAAGGTTGATACTTTTGGATCTCTTTGTGCTCATATAGGACTTGGACTTAGTTTAATTGAAAATCTTATGTTGTTGTTTATATCTTCTTTGTATTGTAATGATTTGTTTGTCTTGTAATGTTCAATAAAAATAATATTTAATATTGTTTCAACTTATTAGTTTCATGTGCTATGAACAATTGTTTCACATTCGTCCACCCTGATGATTCTATCATCGGTCAGGGTGTGACAACGGCTAAGTGTTGGGTCATGCGCCCAAATAGTGCCCACGCGCCCAGAACCTTCCCCATGCGCCTAAGTGTTCTGTAACACCCAGAATTAAGTCAAAACGAACCAATTAATAATAATGGGCTTAGCCATGATTATTTAAAAAAATAAGCGGGTAATGTAGTATGGAGCGAGTAGACCTAGCGGGATATGTGTTTCGCGAGTTTAAGTTCCCGGGAACGCCCGGTATATATAAATGAATTAGCTTGAGCAGCTCTTATTTGCAACTCAACACCCAATTTCTAGGGAGAGAGAGAGTAGATAGAGAAAATGGAGAAGAGGTGAAGATTTAAGACTTCATTGATCATGGGATTGAAGATCGGTATACGTGGGCATCCAAACAACTAGAAGACACTAAGAATCTAGGTAAAAAACATCATTTAATCTTTCATTTGGATGTAAACCCGGATTCTAGGGCTTGGGTTTTTAAAAGTGGCAAAGATTCGCCCAAAACTCATGTTTTTGTGTAAGAAAACATGTAAGAAGCTTAGATATAGTTTATTGGGTGATAAACCAAGGTTTTGGGTGTAAAAGATTGAAGTTTTGGGTCAAAAATGGGTTCGTTCATAATTTAAGCCCGTTCTGCGAAATTACAGGTTCATGTAGTGAAATTATGTAGTTGTCGAGTGGAACTATGAAAGCTTCCTACGAATCTATAGTTTCGCAGGTAGTTTCGCAGGTAGTTTCGCAGACATGGTTACCCAACGAAAGTTAGGCGAAACTGGTAGTGAAGATGTCAGCAAAACCGCTAGCGAAACTAGCAGTTAAACTACTGGCAAAATTAGCAGGGAAATTAGGCAGAAATTTACTCCTTTGAGTGTTAACTTATTTGCAGGTTATGTAGTGCAACCCTTGCTTTGAAAGCTTGATTGAGAAGCTACTCATCGCGTCCAGGTGCGTTCTAGGTCCCCTATTTTAAAGGTTTTAAACTAGTTTGGGACTGGAAATGCATACTAAATAAACGTTTTAAATGACCAAGATTTTAAGAGGTTTTAACAGGAAGATCGATTTTTCTACAAGGAAATGTGCTATATAAAAGTGTTAAAATAAAAAAAATTACGCTAACCTGCCAGCACGACCCCAGCCAGGGGCATTGCCCCTTGGACCCTATTAGGGGCTGCTGCCCCTAGGACCTCGCAATCAGGGGTTGCCGCCCCTAAACCCCTGCTGTCCTGTAGAGGATCGGTTATGTTTTATGATGACTTATGCTTGTGGTGTATATGTGTATGTATGTGAATGTGCGATGCATGATGTTTATGAAGTGTGATGGTGTATGTTATGTATGATGATGCATGATAATGTTATGCTTATGTATGATATGTTTTCTTATGTTCCTTATTACGTATTATGATGTGACTTTACGTGATGTGAATATGATAATGAATGTAAAGTATTATCTTAACGAAGTGAAAGATTTAAGATAATGAAAGTGGAACATAATGAATGAACGAATGAAAGTCTTGCAAGCAAAAGAAAGGAGGTTCACAACTCATTGAGAGTTGTTAGCTCAACTGTGTGTTTACAGTGTGCGACTTGGCTAACCCTTAAGGTTTCACACATGTAGGGGGAGTTAGCCTATGTGACTACTCCATACATGCGATACGTGCGATATGTGCGATATGTGTGATATGTGTGATATGGGGTCCTTGTTGCTTAACCCTAGATGATATAGCTTTTTGCTCAAGAGGGGGTTAAGTACAGGACCTAGATAGAAGTGAAAAGATAATAAATGTACTAAAAGTGCGATAAGTACGAAATATGTGAAACGTGCAATATGTACGAAACGAACGATGATGAAGATAATAATTATTACCTTGATGTACATATGATGTGTGATCTAATGCGATAGTAAAGAAAATGTTTTAACGAATGAAAGGTAATATAATGTCTTTATAAAACTAGAGCTCACTCAGCAACGCTGACTTTTATGTGTTTTCAATTGGTAGGTAAATGTTACCGAGGTGGCACGAGGTGGCTACTTGACTCTTTTTGGATGGCATTCTTTTGTTTAATGTTTTTTCATTGTAATGCAAACAAATGACGTTGTGTAATGAATGATTGTATTATTTTGCAAAAGCAATTTAAATGAATTGAGGAAGTTATTTAAATGTTACCGCTGCTTGGTTTTAATAAAGTTAATGTAATTATATGTTTTAAGTGCGATGATCGTCGAGCTGTGAACAACCCGGGAACGGGGCGTTACATGTTCCCATGTGCCCAAGACTTAGAATACTTTTTGAAATTTGGGGGGGAAAATGTAAAGTGTAGGCTTTGACTTGGGATGTTCTTGAGGGTGATGTAAGTTGACCTTTTGATGATGTATAATGATGTTATGCTTATGTTCGGCTATGTTTATGTTTATGTTTATGTTCCTTATTATGTATATTTATTTTCTATGGCTTTATGTGGTATGATTATGAAAGTAAATAGAAAGTATTATGTAACGTAAAGTGGAAGATAATGGAAAGAGGAACATAACGAATGAAAGAATGCATGCATTAATGAAGAAAAGTAATGAAAGTCTTGCAAGCAATGTATGTAGGTTCACCTAATGAAAGGTAGCTAACTGTGTGTGGGTTAGCTATCCTGGAAGGATGCACACTAGGGTCTAATCCTTGTGATTGACCATATGTATGGGACCATTATCGCTTACCCCGGTACTATGGTCAGGCCACCGAGCACAATGTATCGGAGACTATTTATAGACTTCGTCCCAGTACGCGCTTTATGCATGACGTTAGGGTATAGCATATGGCATTGGTCCGGAATGTAAAGAAGTTAACGATGAATGTAAGTAAGGTATGGTAAGAAAGATAACGAATGGTAACAATGACGTACGATGATGAATGAGTGAAAGTTAACGAATGATGATGAAAGATAATAATGATATTATTTATGTGTATGTATGATACTTGATCATGCATGAATGTAAAAAAAGGTTTTAAACGAAAGTAAAGTATATGTATTTTATAAACTAGAACTCACTCGGCAACGCTGACTTTTATGTATTTCCAGTTGGTAGGTAATTGATTTCTATTTTTGTGATGTAATGCAATGAGTAATATTATGTAATGTGTCAACGATGTATTACGTTGAAATAACAATTATAATGATATGAAATGGTTTTAAATTATTTCGCTGCAATATTTTAATAAATGTGAAGGTATATTTTATGTTTTATGTGCAATGATTAATCAGCTATGAGCATCCCGGGAACGGGGCCTTATACTTTGTAATCGGTAAAACTTGTCATATTTTTTTTATTTTGTTCCATAATTCTCTCTAAAGTATAGGTACAAAGTTTATTTACTTTGAGTGTTCATCTTGATTTCTTGTTTGTTCAATCACACGGTCTAATATTCAGTTTGCATTTATTGTACGATATCGATCTAATTGTGAAATCCTGAAAGTTACAGTTGATTAATATATATATATATATATATAATATATATATATATATATATATATATATATATATATATATATATATTATATATATATATATATATATATAGATATAGCTTGAAATGCAATCCAAGTAAGTAAATTAGAATTCGAAGTGCAATGAAAGTAAATAAACAAAATAACTTAAAAACTTGATAAGTAAAAAAGCTTGAGATCACAAGTAATAGACAATAAAGATAAAGTGGATATTACCTTGACTTAGACTTGTCTTAGTTAGTATATGATGAAATGTATGGTAAAATGAAATTTTTATATAGTTTGAAAAAACAAAGAACAAGTCCAGGGCAATAAAATATTAAAAATATTTTTTTTCATATTTTTAATATTAAACAAAGGATTAGCAAATAAAAATGCTAATGCTACAATCAGACCATAAATTGTTAAAGACAATATCACTTTAAAACCGAAATAAAATTTTATTATCACTACAAACCCGCAATCCTAATGATTCTCAGTATCTTGGGCACTAACAACATGCCTAGCTAATTGAACGCTTTGGACCATGAAAGTATAGAATATAGATATACCTATATTTGAGGTTGTTAAAATCTAGATTTGCAAAGTCATTTATGCAAATTAAAACATATGACATTAGCACTAACGCATGCGTAAAGACTTGATAAATACAATATAAATGCTTTGTGTTTTCCTTTTTAATATTTAGAGAAAGGTTTAAATATAAAGTATTATATATATATATATATATATATATATATATATATAGCTTGAAATGCAATCCAAGTAAATTAGAATTCGAAGTGCAATGAAAGTAAATAAACAAAATAACTTAAAATTTTGATAAGTAAAAAAGCTTGAGATCACAAGTAATAGACAATAAAGATAAAGTGGATATCACCTTGACTTAGACTCGTCTTAGTATATGATGAAATGTATGGCAAAATGAAATTTTTATAAAGTTTGAAAAAACAAAGCAGAAGTCCAGGGCAATAAAATATTAAAAATATTTTTTTCATATTTTTAATATTAAACAAAGGATTAGCAAAAAAATGCTAATGTTACAATCAGACCATAAATTGTTGAAGACAATATCACTTTAAAACCGAAATAAAATTTTATTATCACTACAAACTCGCAATCCTAATGATTCTCATGCCTAGCTAATTGAACGCTTTGGACCATGAAACTATAGAATATAGATATACCTATATTTGAGGTTGTTAAAATCTAGATTTGCAAAGTCATTTATGCAAATTAAAACAGATGACATTAGCACTAACGCATGCGTAAAGACTTGGAAAATACAATATAAACGCTTTGTGTTTTCCTTTTTAATATTTAGAGAAAGGTTTAAATATAAAGTATTCTAAAATGAAAAAGTGTAAGAAGTATTTCTAATAATCGATGGTATCAAGAATATGGTTTTGTTATATTTATCAAATATTGCAGAATACAATCACATAAATAGGAAAATAAAAAAAGATGAAACAGGTAAATGGAGCTAGTCATGGTGCGTGAAGGATGGGACAGAGAGCAATAAATGGAAATAGAAATATGGCAAGTATTTGACCATATCAATTTCAATAATTTTAATACTCCCCCTCAAGTTGGAGCGTGCAAGTTTCTAATGCCCAACTTGTCAAGCAGGAATCGTAACTGTTGAGCTCCTAATCCCTTTATCAGAACATCGGCAATTTGCATTTTGGTATTGATAGGTGAAGGGAGGATGTCTTGTGAGTCAACTCTTTCCCGGACAAAATAGCAATCCATTTCCACGTGTTTAGTTCGTTCATGAAAGACAGGATTGTTGGCAATATGGCAAGCTACCTGATTGTCACAAAATAAGGGAGTGGGTTCGGTTAACTGTATGTCCAAGTCCTTTAAAAGCCATCGAACCCATAAAATTTCACTTACGGTGGAAGCCATGGACCTATATTCAGCTTCGGCAGACGAACGAGAGACGAGGGATCGTTTCTTTGTTTTCCAAGAAATGGGAGCACCACCAAGAATAAGCAGATATCCCGTGCGAGATCTTCTCGTTATCGGACAACCTAGCCGATCGGAGTCACGGTAGCGGTGAGGTTGCAACAACCATCTCAAGGAAAAAGTACACCTTGTCCTAAGGTAGCTTTGAGGTAACGCAATACCCTGTGAGCGGCATCCATGTGAGGCTGTCTGGGATCAGCCACAAATTGGCTAAGCACGTTAACGGAATAGGCGATGTCCGAGCGTGTTGCTTGCAAGTAAAGAAGTCTTCCTATAATGCGTCGGTACCGGTTGGCATCACTTTTGGCGCCTGTTCGCTTTTGTCAAGCTTGAGGTTTTGCTCAATGGGAAAAGTGCTCGGGCGATAACCTTGTAAGCCACAGCCTTGAAGGATGTCCAAGGTGTATTTCCTTTTACTTAGCACTAACCCTTCAGAAGTGTGTGCTACTTCTATGCCAAGAAAATATTTCAAGTTGCTGAGATCTTTGATGCGGAATTGTTTGTCCAATTCATTCTTTGTGTCTTGAATTTTTGTAGGATTGTTGCCAACGATAATGATGTCATCAACATATATGAGGGCTACAATAAAGTCGTTTTCTTGTTGTTGAATAAAAAGTGAATGGTCTGGCTTGGATTGGCGGAAACCGTGGCCGAGTAAGACATTGGTAAATTTTTTATACCAATTTCTTGAGGCTTGTTTTAGTCCATATAAGGACTTCCTCAATCTGCAAACTCTTGTTTCTCCTTCCTTTGCAAACCCTTGTGGGATCTTCATGTACACTTCCTCGTTGAGGTCCCCATGAAGAAAGGCGTTGTTCACGTCGAGTTGATGAATGGACCAATTCCTTTTTATGGCTATGGCTAACAATATTCTGACGGTGACCAACTTTGCGACAGGAGCAAAGGTGTCGTGGTAATCCACACCCTCCATTTGAGTGAAGCCTTTCACAACCAGACGAGCCTTGTATCTTTCGATCTCTCCGTTTGGCTTTTATTTTATTTTGTGCACCTACTTGGAGTCAATGGCATGTTTACCCTCCGGTAGGTGTTCAAGAGTCCAAGTGTTATTGGATTCAAGGGCTCTTATCTCCTTCTTCATGGCCTCCTTCCAACTTTTATTTTTAATAGCCTCATGGAAAATTTTTGGCTCATCGTTTGAGTCGATAGCCGTTAAGAAAGCTTTGTGAGATTTGGAAAATGTAGGGTTTGTTGAAGGATAAAACCGAGTTTAACCTTTTATACTTTCAGAAAACGCAGCGGATATGTATATATTTTAAAACATGATTTTAAAGCTGAAAATACATGTTTTATGGTGACAAATATACGAAAGAAACAAACCCAAAACAAAAGGATCATATATGTAAATGAACAAGCTATGAACATAATGAAAATGTACATCAAATCACAGCTACATAAATCTGTGATTAACTACCTTACTCCAGCTTAAATGTCGACCAAGGAAGAGTGATTAGATGCTAAAGATTCGGCCCAGGCTCCAAGGAAGGACCCCTCAAGCTAGTATACCCCAAGCAATGTGCAAACACTCTTCTTGTTAGGGAGATAAACACCAAGAGTGACTCCAAATCCTCTCAAATCAGTTGAAAACCGAGAACCTTTTTGGGAGAGAGAGGACTTCGAAATCTGCTTTGCATGTGTGTGTGAGATGATGTGGTAGAGTGTTGGACAAGCTCTCAAGTTTTTTTTTCAAAAAGGTAAAAACCCTCTCATTGGAGAGGGTTGGGCGGCCGAAAGTCCCACTTGACCAAGTTTCCCTCTTAAAATTTCACTAAACAACTTTATAGATTAGTCCCTTGTAAGTTTGTACAATTAACATTTAATTGTATAACTTATACACTCTTTTAATTACTTAATGTTATCTAACTAACTTAAATAACACTAAGTAATATTCTTGAACAAAATATCCTAATAAGTTGTTCCATCTCACATGCAACTTATTTAGAAAACCCATTTTCTAAATTTGGTGTTATTATTTAATTACATGATCATATCATCAATTGAATAATTTTCGGTGATTGCAAAGCTTGTTATTGGGTATAACCCGACTTGGATCATGACATACTAACCGCATCAATGTTCTATGTGTCTTGGGCATATAGAATCTAACAATCTCCCACTTGCACAAGATTCATAGAAGATTGATGCAAGTAGTAAATACCGCCTAACAACGGTTTACTACCCTTAATATGCATGAATTATAGCCATTCAATAACATCATCCCATTCAAGTATCCTACTTGAAATGATTTAGGTGAATTAATCATCTATCCTTTTGTTACAGATGTCATGTCAAATCCAAGGACACAGAGTGATCATTCCTTGTTGATTTGACTTATCCAGGCCTTAGACATCTAACTCTCAACGAATAAGAGGAACAAATCCCATCTTGATTACATACGTTCCTCACAATCACCTTGTGTCACACCTGAACATAGTCTCATGTACAGCCTAGTATTTCAGAACAGCGGATAACCAGATCAAGGTATGACACTTGGTGAATATCAAAACCCAATATGTATCTCAGGTCTGAGGATACCAAATGATATTCGCCTTTACTCAAAATTACTTATGATCAATCAATAAGATTCCATGTAGTAAAGTTTGAGTTGCGGGTTAGTCCAATATTTGTATCCACAAATATCTATGAACCTTGGTAGCAACCCATTGCTCTATATTCATCCTTATGAATATCAACCAATCCAAGTTCATAATAATCTTACTTTCACACTTGTTCCCACAAGTCTGAACGACTATGGACATTTAGAGTAAGCAATTTACTCATGGATTAAACATGCTAAATTGGAATATTAATTGAAACATTATTACCAAATAATTTTATTCAACTAATAAAGAGTTCCATATATCCAAATACAAAAAATTACAGATCAAATCCAATCACTAGAATATTGAAGTCCCATGGCACAAGTATGACCTTCATGCTTTGCCTTTTCAAGGAGCTTCGTGAGAGGATCCGCAATGTTCTGATCCGTGTGAACTTTGCGAATACATATCTTTCCTTTCTCAACTTCATCTCGTATGTAGTTGAATCTCCACTCAATGTGCCTAGTCTTTTGATGAGCATGAGGTTCCTTGATTTGAGCAATTGCACCCTCGTTATCACAAAAGATCTCTAGGGGGTCCTGAATGGAAGGGACAACCCCTAGATCGGCAATGAATTTCTTCAACCATGCAGCTTCTTGAGTGCCAATGAGGCGGCAACGTATTATGATTGTAGTTGATAGAGCCACCACATCCTGTTTGGAGCTCTTCCAAGAGACGCTCCTCCATTCAGAATGAAAATATATCCCGACTGTGATCGTGAATCATCACGATCTGTTTGGAAACTGGCATCCGTGTACCTTTTACAACAAGTTCCTCATCACCAGATCCATAGATTAGGAACATATCTTTTGTCCTCCTTAGGTACTTAGGTATGTTCTTAACAGCCATCCAATGACTGTTTCCAGGATTTTGCTGGTATCGGGTTGTCATGCTTAAGGCGCATGACAGTCCGGTCGAGTGCATATCATTGCATACATGTTGGATCCAATAGCAGATGCATATGGGATTGCCTTCATTTTATTTGCTCATCCTTTGAGCTAGGACATTGAGTCGTACTCAGTATCATTCCTCTTTGAATAGATACCGTACCTTTCTTAGAGTTCTCCATCTTGAACCTTTTCAAGATTTTATCAATGTATGCGCTTTGATTTAAACAATCAACCGCCTTGATCTATCCCTATAGATCTTTATTCCCAGAATATAGGCGGCCTCACCAAGATCCTTGATGGAAAAACAACTTCTAAGCCAGGTTTTTACACCTTCCAAGGTTGGAATGTCGTTTCCAAATAGTAGTATGTCATCAACATACAATACCAGGAAAGTGATGATGCTCCCACTAGCTTTTTTATATACACAAGCTTCGTCAGCGTTCTTGATGAATCCGAATTTAATTATTTCTTCATCAAAATGGTGATTCCAACTTCTCGATGCTTGTTGAATTCAATCCATAGATTGATTTCTTTAACTTGCATATTTTATCAAGATGTTTTGGATCGACAAAACCTTTAGGCTGAACCATATAGACATCTTCCACAAGATATCCATTTAGGAAAGCGGTTTTGACATCCGTTTGCCAAATATCATAATCATAATGAGCAGCTATGGCAAACAATATCCTTATAGACTTTAGCATCACAACAGGTGAGAAGGTTCATCATAATCAACCCCTTGAGTTTGAGTGAAACCCTTTGCTACAAGTCTAGCCTTATAGTATCCAAGTTTCCATGCATATCGGTTTTCTTCTTGAAAACCCACTTGTTTCTAACTACTTTGGAGTTAAGAGGTGGTACAACCAAGTCCATACTTGATTGTCATGCGTAGATTGCATCTCAACACTCATGGCCTTGAGCCATTTGTCACAATCTGAATTGGACACTACATCATGGTAGGTAGTTGGTTCATCTGAATCTATCACATAGCATCCATCCAAGAAAAACCGTATCTTTCAAGTGGATTACTAGTTCTACCACTTCTGCGAACATTTTGTGTGTATTGATCAACCATTTGATCATCTTCAACATCCTCATGTTAAGTGCTAGTTTCAACCAAACGTGTATCGGGTTGTGGTTCTTGATCCTCCTCAAGATCCACTGTTCTACTGCTAGTTCCTTCCATAAGGAACTTTGCTTCTAAGAACTCACCCTTCTGGCAACAAACACCTTTTGTTCCAGTGGATCATAGAAATAATATCCCATAGAATCTCTAGGGTATCCAACAAAGATACACTTGGTGGATCGGACTTCAATTTGTTTGGGGTGGGAGTCTTAACATAAGCCTCACAACCCCATACCCTTAAGTATGATAGGGATGGAACTCTTCCATGCCATATCTCAAAAGGTGTCCTTTCCACCTTTTTGGTTGGGGCCATATTTAAAATATGTGTCACGGAGAGCAAAGTGAAACCCCAAAATGATAGAGGTAATGTGCTTCTAGCCATCATAGATCGGACCATATCCAATAAGGTTCGATTCCTCCTCTCAGACACACCATTATGTTGTGGTGTCCAGGTGGAGTGAGTTGTGAGACAATCCCACAACTCCTAAGATGATCTTGAAAAGCATCATTTAGGTATTCACCTCCTCTATCGGTGCGGAGAACTTTAATCGACTTGTTGAGTTGATTTTGTACTTCATTTTGAAAGATCTTGAACATTTCAAAAACTTCATCTTTGTGTCTTAATAGGTACACATACCCATAGCGACTATAATCGTCAGTAAAGGTAATGAAGTATCTTTCACTATTCCTAGTCATTGGCTTAAAAGGACCACATACATCCGAATGTATGATTCCTAATAAATCTTTTGCCCTCTCGTTAGTTCCACTAAAGGGTGCCTTAGTCATTTACCTTGTAAACAAGATTCACACACATCAAATGAATCACATTCACTTGTTTTTAAAAGACCATTGTTTTGTAGTGTTTGAATTCTTTTCTTGTTTATATGACCAAGACGACAATGCCAAGATAGGTATCACTCAAATCCAACTTGAGTTTCTTGGTGTTAGTTTGATACAATGAACTATTTAAAGTATTTTCATGAACCAAATCATAAATACCATTAATGGGAATAGCTTAAAGTAGAACATATCATTAAAAGAAACATGAATATCTTTTTCAACAAATGATAATACATATCCAAATTGTTTTAACAGGGCTACAGAGATAATATTCCTAGTCAAACTAGGAGCATACAAAACATTGTTCAAAATTACTTCCAAACCATTTGGAAGTTTCAAGATGTAGTCACCACGGGCTTCAACTTGAACTTTAGCCCCATTGCCCATGTAGAGGCTAACATCCCCTTTCTTGAAGTCACTACTTCTTCTGAACCCCTGCAACAAATTGCAAATGTGAGTTCCACATCCGGTATCTAATACCCATGTGTTAGAGGATATCATGTTTAAATCAATATGGATTATGTATATTGTACCTGAGGTTTACCCAGCATCCCTCTTTGCTTTCAACTCTTGGAGATGGACGGGACAATTTCTTTCCCAATGTCCAATCTCCCCACACTTGAAGCATGGGTCATTAGTAGCAACCTTTTGCTTCTTCTCCTGTGGTTGGGTGGCACCCTTAGCACCCCTTTCCCTTTTCCCCATACGGGTCCCTTGCCCTTGGCAACCTTTGCCTTTGGTGTGGGATGAGGCCTTTTCTTGTTCCCACCTTCATTGATGGTGAGAACGGGTAAAACCCTTTTACCCATGGCTGCCTTGGCCGTTTTGAGCATTGAGTGAAGTTCACCAATGCTTTTGTCCCAAGCATTCATGTTGTAATTCAACACGAATGTCTCAAACTTCTTGGTAAGGCCATTGAGGATCAAATCTGTGGCCAATTCCTTCAAGACAGGACAATTAAGCCTTTCGAGGCGGTCATTGTGGCTTTTCATCTTAAGTACATAAGATGAAACCGATTGGTTGTCGTCCATACGACATGCATGGAGTGCTCGAACCGTTTCGAAGCGCTCAACCCGTGCTTGCTGTTGGAACGTTTCCTTCAGCTGGGTTATCATGTCATAAGCTCCGTGATGTTCATACTCCTTTTGGAGATCCAGAGTCATGCTCGCTAGCATGAGACAAGACACTTGGACGGAGTCCTTAGTGTACTTTATCCAATCGTTATAGGCCTCTTCATCATCCTCAGAAGGTTTATCGGGAATAGGGTCGTCTAAAATATATGATCGTCTTTCTTGCTTGAGAACGATTCTCAAGTTTTGATACCAATGAATGATATTATTATGATTTAGACATTCCTTTTGGATAATCGCTCGCAATGATTGGGCGGACGCGGATGAATTATCATGATTATCATTATTGGTGGCCATCTACAAAATATAACAAAGATCTATTTTAGTATTTTCGATATTGCTATTTTAAATAATTAATACCTTTTAAGGTCATTTTATATTAAAATCTAGAACCCAACATTACATTTAAATTATGGTTAGGTGACCTTTATCTCATGATTTAAATTAATAAGGTGGTCAACGATTGACGGTTGCAACTATTTGCAACTTCTAGAGGTATGGGATCGACTTTAAACATCATATGTAAAGTCGGCATGTAAATCCCATCAACACCATTTGGAAACCATATTTTAGGTGATCCATTTAATATGGTTTGCAAATCAAGTTACCCTACTTGCACACACATGTGAGTTTACCAACATAAGTGGTTAGGTGACCTTTATCCCACAAATGTGGTATCTCCACCTTAAGTCACGAGTTCCCTCTAAATCGTTAGGTGATCTTTATCCCATTAAGAGTTTCCAAATGACTCAAGTGTTGTGCAAAAGGACGGTGCTAAACTTGTTGGAAATATAGTTTGAAAATATTTAGAGATTTCATAATTCTAGTTTAGAAACTCTATGTACTTGTACTTGCATGCTTTCAAATATAAGATACCCTATGGTTCTTTGATTAAAACCCATTTTAATCTCTAAATCATTAAATCGTTTTAATAACCTTTTATTAACTTTTAATGATTAAGAACCAATTAATAAGATTGTTAAGTTCATAGAAAGGTTTGTTAAAGCAAATATCACATACATGCTATCAACCACAATAATATAAACAAAACAACATAGCAAATGTGCATAACCATAGCATCTAAAAAGGTCCACACTTTTTTCCCATCACAAGTGTGGTCCAAAGGCATTCCTAAGGGTCACAAACAAAACACATAGAAAGCTTCCAAAAGCCTCCCACTTGAAACCGCATCCAAAATGCTCCATGTTTCTCCTTTGTGCTTCCAATCCATACATCTTTACATTACAAGATATAAAGTCCTAATACAAGATATCTAGTAAAATGAAAATGCACCTATTCTATATATTACAACCTAATAATAAATAAAATAAATTTGAAACAAAGCACAAACAATAGATTATACAACCTAATTGGATGAATGAATACAACCATTACAAACATCCAAACAACACAAGGTCAATGGCTAGGTTATGCACTAAAATAAACATCCATCATATCATCCAAAATATAACTATGAATCCCCTTAAAACCCACGAATTTTCAGCCAACATAAACTGAAAATTTGGGTTTAGATATTGTCCACAAACACAACATATCAACATACATATCTTTCAAGGTATAACACAAGCATGTGTAATATAACCTTGAAAGTGGGGGATTCAACAAAACAGAATATAGCAGCCCTTAAAAGGGTTATAAAGTCCCATAAAACAATATAAAGGACAAGAACAAGCAAGCTATCCACATAACGGCTCTTGATGCCATTGTAGGGTTTGTGAAGGATAAAACCGAGTTAACCTTTTATACTTTCAGAAAACGCAGCGGATATGTATATATTTTAAAACATGATTTTAAAGCTAAAAATACATGTTTTATGGTGACCAATATATGAACGAAACAAACCCAAAACAAAAGGATCATATATGTGAATGAACAAGCTATGAACATAATGAAAGTGTACATCAAATCATAGCTACATAAAGCTGTGATTAACTACCTTTCTCCAGCTGAAATGTCGACCAAGGAAGAGTGATTAGATGATAAAGATTCGGCCAAGGCTCCAAGGAAGGACCCCTCAAGCTAGTATACCCCAAGCAATGTGCAAACACTCTCTTGTTAGGGAGATAAACACCAAGAGTGACTCCAAATCCTCTCAAATCAGCTGAAAATCGAGAACCCTTTTTGGAAGAGAGAGAACTTCGAAATCTGCTTTGCATGTGTGTGTGAGATGATGTGGTAGAGTGTTGGACAAGCTCTGAAGTCTTTTTTTCAAGAAGGTAAAAACCTCTCATTGGAGAGGGTTGGGTGGCCGAAAGTCCCACTTGACCAAGTTTCCCTCTTAAAATTTCACTAAACAACTTTATAGATTAGTCCCTTGTAAGTTTGTACAATTAACATTTAATTATATACCTTATACACTCTTTTAATTGCTTAATGTTATCTAACTAACTTAAATAACACTAAGTAATATTCTTGAACAAAATATCCTAATAAGTTGTTCCAGCTCACATGCAACTTATTTTGAAAACCCATTTTCTAAATTTGGTATTATTATTTAATTACATGATCATATCATCATTTGAATAATTGCCGGTGATTGCAAAGCTTGTTATTGGGTATAACCTGACTTGGATCATGACATACTAACCGCATCAATGTTCTATGTGTCTTGGGCATATAGAATCTAACAGAAAAATTATCATAAGAGAAAAAATTAGATAAAGGATGTACCGTCGAAGTAGCTTGAGTTGGCGAGGCGGGTGCATGGTCGACCGATGGGGGTAATTTGACAACAAAATCATCGAGATGCTTTGGGCGGGTTCTGTTACGTTTTTCCTGAACCGGTTCCATGATGGAAGCTTGTGAACTAGTGTGTTCAGTAATTGGGCTAACATTTTCTTAAATTGGGCTTTTGGGAGAAGTGGGTTGATTTAAGTAATCATAGGATTGATCTAAAACAAGTTCAGATTCTGGGTTTTGATTTTCAGTAGTGGAAGTGTGGCCCATTTCATTGTCAAGGTCTGTGTTGGTTGATTGGGGGGGGGCATTGTGATTTTTGGTAGTGGGATCAGAAGTATCATCTGTTCTTATTTCTTCTTCAATGTACCTTGTCTCAAGAGGACATTCCATTGGCTCAACTTCTTTTGTCTCCACATTAATCCCTTTAAAAGGAAAATGGTTCTCATGAAACCGTACATCTCTAGAAAAGATAATTTTCTTATTTTTGATGTCATATATTTTATACCCCTTGGTTCTGTGTGGGTATCCTAAAAAAACACCGCCCCCCCCCCTTGCTTCAAATTTATCTCCCTTGGTTTCGGTGTTTCTATAATAGGCAAGGCAACCAAAGACTCTAGTCAAATCATAATTCGGTTTTTGGCCGAGTGATAGGATCAGTGATCTACGTTTGATTGATTAGAGAGTATTGCAGCGGAAATCAAATAATGAATTAGACAATTCACAAGAACACAATTGATTTTCAATATAAAAGTAAACAGTTATAGAGAGAGAGAATTCTGCGAAAGATATTTCATTCATATGCACTTTCGTGGTAACAGAATGTCACACGTACAATTAGGTAAACATCTCTTATATAGAGATGTGACGTCTGCTGATGTCACTTGATAGTGACATCTAACAGAATTATTCAAACTACTGATAGTTAACACAACTACTGAAGATGTCAAACAGCTGCCATCTTCTTACAATAATACTAAGTGTTAACTATCACTACAACTACTGAAAAGAAACTACTGAAACTATAACAACTGAAAAACATGCTCTTCAGTTGTTTTACAAGTTACTGAAATAGAAAAGAAAACTACTGAAAGGAAATCATCACAACAACTGAAGAATGCTTCTTCAGCTGTTGTAACAAACTCTAAAAGCTTCAGTACTTGTACTTGAACTTCAGCTGTTGTCATCAGCTGATGTCTTCAGCTGTTGTCTTCAGTCTTTGTACTTCAGCTGTTGATCTTCAGTACTTTAGTCTTCAGCTGTTGATCTTCATACTTTGGTCTTCAGCTGTTGAAGTCTTCAATACTTTAGTCTTCAACTTTTGAAGTCTTCAGTACTTTAGTCTTCAGCTGTTCATCTTCAGACTTTGGTCTTCAGCTATTGAAGTCTTCAGTACTTTGTTCTTCAGTTGTTGCTCTTCAGACTTTGTCAAACAGCTGATCAAGTCTTCAGCAGTTGTTGAGATGTCTGTGGGACTTAGAGGTTTTTTGATCAGGCTCATTGGTTCTTTTGGTCCAACAAACTCCCCCTGAACCAATGCAGCCAAAACCTCTAAACTTATTGAAGATGTCCCACTTATTATGGCAGAAAGATTGGTCTTTTTGTCTTCTAGATCAGCTAAGAAGTGACCATTGTAAGCACAGGCCTTGGAAGAAGTCTCAATGATCTATTTGGCAAAGGATGAATGGGAACTCTGTCTTGGGGAACTGGACACATAGTTGTTGCCCCATCCATGAGATCTACTTCCCAACTATGAGTCTGTATGACTCCCTTGTATAGGCCTCAAGGAAGGTTACTTGTTCCTCCATGGTAAGCTCTTCTGCTCCTCCTTCAAAAAGTGATTCTGGCGATTAATACTCAGATAGGTATTTGACCTGCTTCCCATTTTTGAGTTCCACAGTTGTTATTACTCTATAAGCAAATTCATCTGGGTGATTACCCTCTAAGAACAACTGGAGCTCATTAAACTCCACAGGGTTTTGTGGAATCTTGTCCTTTGGAGATTCATTAAACTTCACATGCAGAGTCTCTTCAACTATCTTTGTTCTGCAGTTGAAGACTCTGTATGCCTTGCAAGTAGATGAATAACCAACAAAATACCCTGTATCCACCTTAGGATCAAATTTGTGGAGTTGATCCTTTGTGTTGAGAATGAAACAGGGACACCCAAAGGCTCTGAAAAATGAAATTAGAGGAACCAAGTGATGTAGAACTTCATATGGAGTCTTCATCAACCTCTGATTTACTAAGGCTCTATTCTGCACATAGCAAGCTGTATTAATAGGTTCAGCCCAAAAGGTCAGTGGCAAACCAGAGTCGGCCAACATAGACCTTGCAGCTTCAATTAGGGTCCTGTTCTCTCTCTCCACTACATTTTGTTCTGTAGTTCTTGGGATGCTAAACTGCCTTTTGATTCCCTTTGAAAGATAAAAATCATCAAGTGTATGGTTTCTGAATTCAGTTCCATTGTCACTCCTTATACACTTGACTGATAGGGAATACTGCTACTCAACATACAAAACAAAGTTTATAATCTTCTGAGCAACCTCATCCTTTGAATGCAGAAAGAAAGTCCATACAAATCTGGAGTAATCATCCATATTACCAGAAAGTATTTCTTCTTTGCCATGCTCATCACTCTCACAAGACCAAATAGATCCATGTGCAGTAACTGCAAGCAAGCAGTGGACTTAGGTTCTTCAATAGGAGGGAATGAGACTTTGTGTTGTTTTCCTTTTAAACAAGCAGTGCAGGTTTCATCACAGTGGAACTCCTTTATTGGTAAACCTCTCACTAAACTATTGTGGATCAGCTGATTCATGTTTTTGATATTAACATGACCCAGCCTTCTTGCCACAGTATAGATTCCTGGGGTGAGGCTTTGGAAAATAGGCAAGGATGGCCTTTGAGAGCTATTTTCTTGGAAAGATCTAAGGCATACACTCTTCCTGTCCTGTTGGCCCTCAGGAGAGTGTGATCATCCAACACCTTATCAATCAAATTCAGAACTTTGGATGACAGAATCCTACAGTTCTGACTGGTGAAAAGAGCAACATGGCCTTTATCACACATTTGACTGACACTCAAGAGATTGTATTTGAGATTTTCCACATGATTAACATCATCAAACTTTATTTCCCCATTGGAGACAAAGCCTTTGCCAATGATGTAACCCTTAGCATCATTGCCAAAAGAAACAAACCCCTTCTTTCCTTGAGAGTAGTCATGAAGAAGAAAGTGGTTCCCTATCATATGCATAGATCCTCCACTGTCTACATACCAGATGCTACTTTGGCATGCTGAAGAACCCTAAAATCATAAACCATTAATTAGTTTTTGAGACCCAAACCTTTTTGGTTTTGGGTCTATTCATATCAACAGATGGTAAACTAATAGATTTGCTATGAATAACAGCCTGAGGGGATGGAGATGGTGAAGAAGAAGAATCCTTTGGCATGGATTTTCTTCTCTGTGGTTTCAGCACAGGAGCATCTAATTGGTTGACTCTCCCCAATAGATGTTGAACCATCATAACAAGTTGTGTCTGATTCTGTAATAAAGCCTTCAGCTCATCAGACACATTAGTGCTTGAGATTGATGGATTCCTGTGTTGTACCATCTCCGTTTGAGCAACCTCAGCTGCTGTTTCCTGATTAACCCCTTGCTTTTTAGATTTCTTTTTGGATTTTGGGGTCACAAGTTTTGATGTTGTTGGTACAAATTTGGTTTCAAACTCAGTTTTCATTTATATCCATTTGCTTTTTAATGTTCTCATTATGTTGAGTTTGGAGCCCTTTTTATACCAGCAATGATTAGTAAGATGATTGAATAAGCCACATATTCACATGGCTTTTTTTTCATCTTATGTTGATCATCTGCTGAAGAAGATGAAACTACTAAACACTTATTCTTCAGCAGTTTGCTATCAGTACTAGCAGTTTTCTTCCCTTTAGTACATGCTTTCTTGATATCTTCTTTAGTAGTTTTCCCACCCTTTCTACTTGCACTTTTCTTCCCTTTAGTACATGCAGTAGTTTGGGTTTGTTCTCCAGGTGTTATGACATGCTCTTTAGTACTTTCAGTACTTTGTGAAATACCACCTGGAGTGATCAACTTTTTGATCATGTGAGTGTCAGCATTTGAACCATCAACATCAGCTGATAGGTTCTGAGAGAAATTAATGTTGACTTCAACCTCTGATGGTGCTGTATCAGACAGTAGATCACATGATGAAAAGGATTGGTTATTGCTTTCTCTCCATCATTTTACCTCTGCTCTGGGAGTACAATCTGTAGGAGGAGCAGTGTGATTATAACCAATGCCAAACTTCACATTGGAAGCAACTGCTTACTAAGAAGCATTTCAAAACCCTTGCAAGAATGTACCTATCGATCACACTCTACCTGGGTAGTTGCAAGTGTTTCTTTGAGGTCTCTGTACTTCTCCAGAAGTACCTCTTTCCTAGCCTTATCATCAGTGATTTGACATTTAAGTTTGTAAATCTCATCATTCTTATCATTAAGCACATACTCAAATTCAGCTTTTCTTTTGGATATTATTTGTTCTAGCTCAATGTTCTTGTTAATTAAAGCTACATTTGCTTCTAAATGCAAATGCGCTATGCATGTTTCAGAACATAGCTTGGCTTTGGCCTTAGAGGATACTTGTGATACCTGTGGTGTGGAGGCATTAGAGGATGAGGTATCAGCAGACTCCAGAGCCATGAGAGCAAGGTTTCCAAAAGGACTGTCACCACCATGTTGACCAGCACCAGAGAACAGTTGTTCATGACCAGACATATCATCTGGTAAACTGCTCTAGTCAACAACTCCTAGGGTGAAAAAGCTGTGTTGTTGAGGTTGAGATTGTTGATTAGATTGGGAAGGTTGTGGTTCAGGTAATGCTTGTGGTTGTTGTGCAATAGGAGCTTGAACCGAATTTAGCTGAGGCATGTAATAGCAGGTATGGATATGACATTGGACCCTGGGGACAAGTATGCAGGAGATAAAGGGTGTGAATGTGACCAGAACTCGTAGTATGTTGCCCTCTGTTTTGTGGACTAGTGCTTGGAAAAGTCACAAAGGGTGCAGAGAGTTAGATCCAGTTGATCTACACTCTCTTGCAAAGTGTCCAAGCCTTTGGCATTTGTGACACCTCAACTACTCTTGTCAAAACCAACTTTGGTTTTGCCACAGAGTCCAGGAAATTTCCTGCCAGTTCTCTTGTAGAACTTTTGAGATCTGATATTAACTAAGGCCATTTGGCTTAGAATATCCATCTCTTCTAAATCATCATCAGCAATACCCTTTAGATCATCCATGATGAAGCATAAATTGTCACTATTACAGCTTGATTGACTATCAACACCAACAAATGCATGATCAGAACTGTTTGAAGAGAATCTATATGCTCATCATAATTACTTTCAGATACAGCATATTCTGACTCATGACCAACCAGGCAGTGTTCCTTGGTACAAAGTCATCAGTGAGCTTTCCTGATGATGCCAGTTTCCTTTTTTCTGCTCTATCTCTCTCCAATGTAAGCAGTTTCCCATGAAGTTGGGTGAGAGATAGGCTATCCAGATTTGCACTGGAGCGTAGGACAATAGTGTAGTGTCCCATCTCTCAGCAGTGATCTGAGGAATCTGTTATTCATCTGGCTATTGGTGTATTCCTGTTTGACCATTTTCAGCTCGAGATCAACAAGAAAAACGCTCAAACTGTTAAGTCAGTGTCTCACCCTTTCTATGAGACAATGTCTCATATTGTTGGGCAAGGATTTCTCTGTTGTTTGCTAAACCTCATCTGTTCCACCGAATTGTCCTTCAGTGCATTCTGTTGGACCAAAAGAACCAATGAGCCAAGATCAGAAAACCTCTAAGTCCCACACGGTATCACAACACTGCTGAAAGCCTCATCAGTAGTTTGACAAGTGCTGAAGACTTCAACAGCTGAAGATCAAGTGCTGAAGACCTTAACAGCTGAAGAACCAAAGTGCTGAAGTACAACAGCTGAAGAACACAAGTGCTGAAGCT